>BGPR01015526.1:0-19447 GCA_013235015.1 Araneus ventricosus
AGAGCATAATATTTTTTCTTGACATCAATGAAAGTCCATACAGATCTCCAAAAGACGAAATTATGATAGTTCCACCTGAACAAAATCTCACCACTTCAACGTAGGGAGCCAATCCATGGTCTCTTCCTCTTTGAATGTCAGTTGCTGATAAATCAGTTCCATATGGTACCCCAGGCTGCCTGTAAGAATGCAAAATTCAAAGTTTAGGGCATATTCTCAATATATTGGATGTTAATTTTGTCACTCCTAAACTCACTTGGAATTTTGTGAGTTCGTCCTTTCAAGTTACCACTATTTAACCTTAGAGTTTGGTTCCACAATATAGAAGACATTAACTTTCAAAATACCTTTCATAAACAGTATTTAGACTATATATACAAAACATTGAATACCGTTAACGTAATTCCGACGTTTTATCGGCCGTTCTAGTTTTTAAAAAGCAACGACTTCCGTTGAATTCCAATATCATATATTGGAATTGTACTCTTGCGAGTACAGAAATTATCGTGCTTCACAGACCGTAGATATTATCGTGCGTTTGAAATTGAACGAAGATAGTTTCTATTTTAACTCGACCATCTGGCATTTCGTTTGCTTGTCTGTAAATTTGTTTGTTGAGAGAAGCCACGATCAAACGCATTGTCCGAATTTCTTCAATTATGGCATGAAAGTGCCATGAAGTCGTTAGAAACAACGCATGTGTAAGGATTTTTATTTTTTGAATCCTTTTCAAGATGGTGGCCTTTTCAACGGTTCCGTTTCATGTGATTTTCCGATTTTCAACGATCATACACAACCGTTATATGCTATAAAAATTACCTCCACTCTTTAAAGTAAAATCTTTCTACAACTTTGTTCCAGTATATTTTTATCGTAACTCTAAACGTTTACCGATAAACGAACGGCAAAGGTTGGAGCTAATGCTACAGAAGCGTGTTCCTGGCCTTCTGAGATCGAGAGTATGATAGAGGAAGCCTCCCTCCTCCTTTAACTCACTTCAGGGCTGCGCAATGGCAACATTGCCAATACTGTTACGAACATGGAAAGTCGCTTCCCAGCAATGTTAGTCTTATGGTTGGGAAAAGAGTTTCACAAGGTTAAGCATGGAGTGACGACAGCGGCTGGTCCGGGATCCCTGACCTTGGCGACCATTTTGGCGACCTTGGCGACAAATAGATGATCCAGAAAATGCAACCCCTTCTAGATATTTCTATTAGGAAAGGGAATACGCTTGAATATACGAGAAAACTCCATGTGACGTCACGGCCTGTAGGAGAGAGTATATAAGAACCGCGCCTGGATCAGAGGGAGTAGCGTTGATCCATTGGGAACGACTTTAGAGTTTCGTCCGCAGTGCGAGCTAGGAAGCTAGTGAGCTGAGCGCTATTGAAAGTGCAGTTATTGTCGTTACTAGTTATTTGCTGACTGTTTGTGTTGTTAAATATCAAAGTGCTGAACTGTCATTACCTGTGAATTGTTGTCTGTTTGCGCTGGTAATCTGTGCAAGGACTATTGTTTCCTGTACCTGTGCTACTGTTTTCCTGCATATTTGTAAATAAACCTTCATTCTCCATTATCCTGCGTGTTGGGCTGTTTACACCATACACCCACTGAAAGATTTTTGTAACAATACATTAAAGACTGCGATAAAAAAGCAGATGTTCAATTTTTGTGTGTTTTTATTTGTTTGTTGTTTAAACACATGTTCTATCGCTCACATAACTGCTAGTATTATGCCCAATTAACATAAGCTGTAAACGATTTTCATCGATTTTCTTCATTTCTGATCGATTGATTCATCGATTTTCTTCTTTCTAGCAGCGAATTCGTGTCACATCAAATATACGTGATAAATATACCTGTATTCGTCTAACAACTGACTGCCCGTTGTTTTGTGCTTTCCTGTGTAGGCACAAAGCATGATAAGAAAATGAGTAGAGTAATGGCTTGCAAACGTTCAGTGTGTCACCTTCCTTTTAAGAGCACGTTTACCAAACGAGAAACCAAGTTTTATCACAGCAATTGCCGGCAGATAGGCTCAGAGTAGGATTAGAAAATGAGTAAATTAACGGCTTACAAATGTTCAATTTGTCATCCTCCATTCAAGATCAATTTGTGAAAAGCGAAACCAAGCTTTATCACAGCAGTAATACACATTTTTGCTTCTCATTTTCTGTCGTACCACCAGAAATGTGCTTTAATGTTAGGAAAACAAAATTAGTTTCCTCTTCTGACAGCTGAATTCCTGAATTCAGGACGATGCTACAGATTTTTTTCAGCTGTTATTCCAATCATTGTTCTATTTAATGTATAGCTCCACGAACTGCAGAATCATCAAGTGTTATAAATTAAGCTTTAAGAAATTCTTGGGAATAAGAAATGCTATTTTGCTTCTTCCTCAAACTGTGTCTTTCGATGTGCATTCTTTTGCGAATTAATGGCTTATAAATTTGCTCCGGACTTCTGAAACACCTTGTATATAAGCATGCCACACAAAAACAAAGTGAAAGATTTTGCTATTTTAGAAACAGTAAGTTAAGTTAGGAAGAAATAACTGGAAATGTCCCCTCCTGGGTGATTAAATATTTACTCTGATTAGGATGTATGGTCGTGTTAGAAGAGATGGAGGCATGAATTGGCGAACCATAAAAAAGTAATTAATTACTAATTAGCGAATTCAATTGCAATAGTTAACTATTTGGAATATTTAGCCATTTGTATGGTCCTTTTTGGTCCCCCTTCTGCCTGCACCCTTGGCCAATTTCGCCACACCCTCGGTATGGTGTTGTATTAGGGACATTCACGTGGTGCTCAAACCGTGGATCTCACTAGAAAATTTGTGTGGGCCGCGCTAAATTGAGAGAAACTTATTTGACAATAAAAAGTCTTTTCTTCGAAAAAAACGTGGTCGTGATCTCCAGAAGGGTCGCGAGAAAATACGCAAAGTGGGAGGGGGGATGAAAATAGTTTGAGCATCACTGACTTAGACAATGAACGGAATAGATACACTTCCAGAGCTACTAAAAGAACATGGGTTAAGTGTCTATCACAGTTTCAAGTTTAAAATTACTTTGTGAACCATGAAAATAAGAAATTATGCATAACAGATTCAACTGTATCTTTATTCCCAGCGGACAAGCTAGCCGCCGAAGGCGGTTAGTTTATAATACACCGAAAACTTGCTCATTCACCGCTCTAAGGAAAATTGACAGCTCTAAAGGGGTATCTATCATGTTTGGGAGTGGGAGAACAAAATACGTATTTAAACAAGTCCTAATTCGTCATTTCTGACAAAATGGATTTTAAGAGCTATCCGAAAAAAGTAATTAATCCGAAATTTTCTCTCTTTCTTTCTCTCTATATATACTCTTTTGATAAAATTTGTGCTTTGATCTTAAACTCTTTCGGAGGTCATTTTTTCATTTCTTTTCAATTATAAAAATATATCCCTAATTGTTTCGCCGGTAGTTGTTGAGTAAAGGAAATAATATACCTACGAATTTTTTCTAAAGTTGTTTAGCTGAAAATTTCATTCGCTGATGGTCGCAACCCATAGCATATTTTTTTGTCTGAGTTCGAATCAGCATTAGAAAGACATAAATGAACTCTTGAATGCCCAACCCCTATAGAGACCGAAATTCATTTTTCTCTTCACATTGGGAAAGGGATAATTCATTTCGATTTGACTTTCGGTGTTGTTTTTTAGTGTATAAATTTTTTGTTCTTTTTTTCCTCCATTTTCTCTTAATACAAGGTTCATAGTTGGAGAGACGAAAGGAATTTATTTCATTGAAGTTGAACAGGCGACCAACCCTCAGAGGGGTTTGAGTGGCCGTTGTCCGTCTTTTCTTAGCTATTTTAAAAGCAACGTTCTATCTCTCTTCCAAGTGCAAACTGGTCTTCACCCTAGGGGAAGGGCAGTTGTGTGTGATAGACAGTATCGCTCAGGATTTTATGACAGGAAGGAGGAGACACAAGGAGATAGCGAAATGAATAGCAGATAGTATCTCAAATAACCTTGAGTATCAGTAACAAAAGAATGCTTGGAGATAGAAATACGCCTTCCCCCCACTGAGTTATTTCGCGAACGTCTATCCCCCCAACTCCCATCGTGACCGCATAGGAGGATAATTGCGAGCGAAAGACTTTCGCTGAGTTGCGAGCAGTAAACAATGTTTTTAAAAATTAGTTAAAACTCGTCTAAATATTCTACAGCACTTAAACTAATATCATTAGAAAGATAAATTTTCGCATTTTAAGGTGGTGTAAAAATCATTCTCGTGCGATAAATCCTTCGAAAGTTATTGACAAAAACTATGCAAAAGCCTTCGCTTAATTTCTAATTAACTCAGAATTTAATTAATTTTTTATTTTAAAAAGTTCACAGTAATTTTTCTCTTGTTTTGAAGAATATGTGTGCCAAATTTCATCAAGATTGGGCAAAAACTGTAGATTTATATAGGGAACAAACAGACACACTATATATATATTTAAATTTAGATACTTACTGGCCAAAGTAATCAGAAAGATCTTTAACCACCCAGCGATCGTACTTTTCAGACGGCACTTGATAGGAGCCTGCAGTTATATTTGAAATGTATCCTTTGCGAACCATACTGGGATTCGCGTAAGTGTCCTTAAATTGGAAATCTGATAGACCGATGTAAGTTGGCACCATACTATGAAGCCGGAATGCCGCAGCTGCATGCTCTTGAAATACGGCAAGTACAACCTGTGAGGAGTGCAGTGTTCCCCTTGGACCGTTTCTGACAGTCAAATCGAATAACTCAACAATGTGAGAACCCAACAGAATCGGCAAATACTCTTTGTAAGTGATACACTGGTGTTCTGCTATTAGAATCTTTCTGTAAACGAAAAACAAAATTCATAAAATGCGACAATAGTTAGTTTCAATTTAGTCCATAAATAGTTTTCATATTTCTAGGTTTCTAAGTCATTTCAAATGTAGTTATTATGATTTTGATAATTGTCATGTTACATTAGTTAACACTTACATCAACCATTTAAAAGCTTACATAACAATAAAAATCATCTTTTATGGAAAATTAGATTCGAAACTTATTGGAGTAATTCGACAAAAGCCTTTTCTTTCAGTGAAAATTAATTCAAATTTTGTATATAAAATCAAGTGTTTTTCTAATTATACTAACTTTCTTCATTCTTCTCTTTTCAGCTATTGTTACTCTTTTAATATTAGGCACTTTTTCAAATTTTTGTATTCCTTTATTGTATGTAAATAGGGACAAAACAAAATGTTAAGGAGTTTATTCAAATGTTAACAGGTTATTGATTCTATTCAACATGACTTCTCCAAAATGTACAAATTTTAACCTTCGGTAGGGCGCAATACAAATTCTAAAACGTTCAGACGCAACTCATATGTGAGATTAAACGTTACATTTTTGCTTACGCTTAGGGAAAGGATTATCAAACTGAACTATTCGTTCATACAAAACTATATTTGCGTTTTTAAATAACTTTTTTGTATTTTCTTGCAATTTCAACTAACAAAATGTCCAGGAATTCAGGAGGGATTTGACGTTTGTTTTCCCGTTAGGTTCCTTAGCAAATGGCTACTGTTGTTGTTGAGAGCCTGCAAGAATTCGACATTTTTTAAACAATATATTGGAAATAACAATCAGTATCATTGAATTAGGGACTGGAACATATGTATACGAACTTTTGCAGGTATATAAAAAGGAATGTTGAGAAAAAGTCTGAAATCAAAAATGGAAACTTAATCGGGCGCAACTCATCTACCAGATTAGCGTACCCATCACCAACAGAGCACTAGAGAATTCTCGGTAAAACCCGCACTTAGGCACAAAAAAATATGGGTGCTTCGTTCCATAGATTAGATGCACCCGACTTAAGGTTAATAATTATTAAACAGAAGTAATCAATAATACACATCAAAATTTCACAACTCAAATTGATAAATACAAATGTAGAATCTTGCCAGCTATTTTAAGTGTCATTATTCTAATTAATTATCACAATAATTTTCCATCTCCCTACAGCTATAATTTTTTGCCTTAAAACGTTGCATTTTTTATAAATTTTATTTCAACCAATAATTTTAATTACGGCTACTCTGCAACTGATCATTCTTTGTCACAGAAGAGCACCAAGTAAACTTACCAGTTTTACTTAACCAAAATAGATAGTTTAGTTTTACCTTACTTAAGGTATCCGACTGGTTTAAAATCGTCGTTTTTGATGAAATTATCAAAAATGTTTTACGACTTAATTTTGTAGCCTGTTTAATCAGCTTTCTAAAACTGTCTCACTTTTTACTCTACGTGAATTACAAATGGAGTTACAGCTGTTTTATTACCGAACTGTAAGCATTATTTTATGTTGCATGAAAACTTTAAATGTGTTTTCTGAGAAATTATATTTTTGAGGAAAACTGTCGACCGTAACAATGAATTCTCAAAAAGTTATTCAAGTATTGATACGAAACTTTCCGAGATTGTTTTCTGTAATATGCTTGATGTTTTCCTCTAAAAACGAAGGTCAATTTTAAAATCAAGTATTATTTTTAAGTGCTTAAATATAAAAGAAAAGCACTTTTTATGAAAATTTACCAGTTTAGTAACTATGTTCAGCTATATCTCAAAGCCATTTTGAAGTACAAGAAATATTTTAGAGCATCACACAGATGACTGTCATAAAAATGTACTCCTACAAGGATTTATGTTTATTTAGAATATGATTTTGTCTATGGCTGTTAGCGTAAGGCAAATATTTTAGTCATTTTTCTTCAAATTTCTCAGTTTTTTTAAAAAAATATTATTTTGAAAGCCTAATTTAACAATATTTTCGTAGTTTTAAAACATATGCAGTTGAAAAATAACATTAAAATATATATATAAGTTATTTTTCAAAAAAATGTCTCCGAACACAGTCGGATAACTTAAACCAAAAGTGATAGTTTAGTTATAATAGCGCCCCTTTTTGAAGAAACACGAGAGCGATTTTGGGATGGACCTCGTAATTTTGAACCGCGGTTAAATGACGAGGACGACGCCTGAAATGGCACGCCCCTCACCAGGCTTCTGCACCAGATCAGAGATAAGACGCCGTTTGCCCCCCCCCCCTACGTATAATTTAGCGTGCAACAGACCCACATACACAACGGATCTTCAGTGGAATCGGATTTCGAACCTGGAATCCTCCTACCCCGATGACCAGATCTTACCACCAGGTCACTAAGGCCCTAGGTATTAGCTATATCTGAAAGTTTTTCAGCATGTGGATCATCAGACCTTTCTTGGTTGACACTATCGTGACTGGTGGTGTTTACCTGAATATGCTAAAGAAATGCAATGTGCATCTCACTCATGAGATGTCTGAGAATTTCGAATGCTATTTTTAGCAGGATGGAGCTGCATCTGCATTGCTATCGTGACATGAACGATTATTTTAGAATTACTTTAAACATACGTTTAGGAAAAAGTGATAGCAGTGAACTAGCTCTCCATACAATTACCAGATTTCATTACGATAGATAATACAGGGTAGTCATAAATTATTGGATCATTGGCATGAGAAATTAAGGAGTGAAAGCCTCTCTTACTGATACACATTTCCTTCTCCTTTTCGTTTGGCCGTGAGGATAATCAGGGCACTCAGTACATTCTCCAGGTCACTCATCGCGGTACTTATGAAGCTGGCGACATCTACCAACGCGTTGTTCAACTACTTGGAGTGCGTTGGACACTTACTTCATTTCTCTGATTGAAAACCTTGGTATTTACTACGTTTTGAAACACAAAAAGGAAAAACATTCTCACTTACGGCAATTTCTATTTCTAGTCCTCAATTCTAACACTTCCGTTTCGAAACCCGATTTCACTGAAGATCCGCCGTGTACTGGGTCTGTTGCACGGTAAATCATACGTAGGGGTTCAAACGTTTTCCCTGTTTAGTGGTGCGGAGAGGGGGGGCAGCTCACATGTCGCCCTCGTCATCTGACCGCGGTTCAAAATTACGAGGTCCGTCCCAAAATAGCCCTCGTATTGCTTCAAAGCCTACCGTTAATATAACTAAACTAAACCCATAACTAAACAAATTTCACATATGCATGTGTTAATTTGAATTAAGGAACCTTAATATATGTTATGAAGTATTTATATAATAAGTATCCGAATTTTGTTTACGTTTTTGGGCCATCTTGTTATTCAGAGCTAAAACTCATCTGTTTTAATTTAACATTCAGCAACACGCCAGTTGAGGATAATAAAGCTCTTATAGTGAGGATCATTATTCCACTTTCCTTTAAACAAGAAATAAAATTATGCAAGAGAAATGTGAATGAATCCAAACAATATTGCTAAAGGGAATTATTTGTTTAAAATGGGAAAAATTCCTTTAGCTTACCGTTTTTAAATTATTGACCTATTTGTAAAATATATTTTGTATTTTACGAATATGTTTCTAACACATCTTCGTCATAAACTTTTCTCCTATACCATCATTTCGAGACCATAATATTATACTTTTTGTCATTTATTTGTTGTAGCAGTACATCGTGACTTTTTATTTGCACATAATTAAATGAACTAAAATAATTTCATGTCAAAGTAGATAATCAAAATTAAAACCTGGCTTCTTGAAACAACTTTTCCTCTCCCCAATGAGGGTTAATTTTCTTCAGTTCATTTGCCCGCCTATTGTGCTGTCTCATATATACGGTTTGCAATGTTGTCAAAGATGCATGCATATTCACTCGAAAGTCGCCTATTGAAAGAAAACGAAAAATTATGTGGAGAAATAAAAGCATGAACTTAAGCTATAAACTCGTCTACGTTTTTTATTTTATGTGTTAAAACTTCCGTGTTGACGTTCGACTTCCGGTGTTATGCTTTATCAATGGGAGTCTTCAAAATGTCAGTACTTTGTTTGAAGATGTTAATGATTAGTTAAGTCTTTTTAACTTTCTCGTACACGAAATATGCAAAGAGAAAATATTGTAATATAACAACCAAAGCTATCGGTAATGAGCAATTTGGGTACAGTTAGAGATAATAGTCTTTTAAACTAATACCCATTAATATATAGAGTTTAATATGCACAATTTAAAACAAAGAGCACGAAATTTCTCTTTTTATTAAGAAAGTATGTAAGTAGGTATATTAACAAAAGTATAAAATTGAGAATATATAGGTACAACAAAAAATTAAAGAGGGAGAAAAAAAGAAAAACTTAAAAACTATAGTTCAAAAAAATATTTTTTTCACTTTTTCAGACGACAATCTTGTTCTTCTGACATTTAAAATTAGTTACGCTCTCGAAAAAATGAGTACACATAGAACGAATGTCACAATCGGGTAAAAATGTTTTCTGACTAGTTTTTTAAATACGGAAAATTGTACCCATCGTCTCCCCACCATTTTAATGGATCTTTATTACAGTCTAACAGTGCTAACAGTACAATCTAAATGCCTACCTACTTCTGAAATCGCTCTCGATCGAGATGTTCCGACAGTCGTGTACGATGCTGAAATCCTGTATCTTTTCCCAAAACTGATGCACTACATATCAAGCCCACATATACCAATCCCAGATAGGTAATCCACTCCTTCCAACATACTAACTATTACAACAAACCCTTTCCTCTCCTCTTCTCCATCACCACCTGGCCATCTACAAATTAATATCAATACCTATCCCGAAAACGTGAGGCCATTCCAACTTGAAATCAGACTAGAGTTGGGTGGGATATTTGTAACAAATAAAAAAAATACATGTTTGTAGAATTATTAATTCCAAGAGAATTATTAAAATATTTAAAGAAAAGAAATTAATAGGATAAAAAATCGCTTGGCCATTAAAGGAATTTATTTTAAAAATATAGTTTGGCCGTAAATGAAATTCATTAAAAAATAGTTTGGTATCAATTCTTTTCTAAAGGTTATAAAAATAGGGTAGCGACGATATATTTGTCTGAGCGAACGTTGCCTAGCAACGGAGAAGAATAAATGTTAGTTAAGATGGAATTCGATCTCAATTAGTGTAATGTGTGTTATGTGCGTGTTTGTGTAAAATGTCTGTGTTGTGAAAATCGTCAATAAATATCTTATTTTTGTAAAGAAGGCTCAAGATTCTTCATGAAATCCTGCAAATACAGCACATGGGTAATACAGTATCCATCCCCCGACGGAAAACGTCGAGGACATTACCTATCGGTATCAATCGAGTCCGAGAACTGATACCGAGTACTTGATACTTTTGGTCTGTATCAGTTTTGCACACCTGAAACTTTTACATACCTGATATAAAATATAAGGTTGATGCAATATCACCCAACCCTACTTGTCTCCCTCGACCAGTGTTTTTCCGCTTTTTATAAAAGTTTGACGGCTAACATATTTACTCCCGCGGAATATATTGGGTCGGAAGACGCTGTAACTGTAAAGAAATCTCGTGCTTTGACTCTTCTAGAGAAAGGGGAGTCTGTGATCCGTGGACATGACAAAGAAAATATTTCAGAGTGTCAGGGTAATTCCACTGACCTTAACCGCATAGAAAATGTCTGGAAAGTTATGAAAAGCATGGTTCAAGAGATACGACCATCAACATCAACCATCTAATGGACGTGATGAAAACTTTTACATAACCATGGATACCACCTACTTCGCTCAAATTCATGCCCAAACGACTACAGATGGTGATAAAATGCAAGAATGGCATGACAAAATACTAACTGTAACCAAATATCTATACAAAAAACTTGAATGTTAATATGTCTTGGTTTATTTTTTTATTTAATACCCACTCCGACCCAGCCTACCCGGAAGGGTGTAAGGCCGTAAACGGATCGGAGTTGACACCGAAATCATATAATAAATACATACCACACACAAAAGAGGGGTGGCGAAAAATTACAAGGAAACAACCATAAACAAATTATAAACAAAAACCTCCAAGGGCAAGTAATACACAGAAACCAATACACACACCATGAAAGAAAAAAAAAACATAAATTTTTATGAAAAAAGAAAACATACAGAAAAAAAATTACAAGGAAAAATAAAAATAAAAAGGCAATGGTCAACACAGTGAATAAACACAAGCAGCGTTCAATAGTATATACAAGTACAAAAGAAAAAAAGGAAAGAAGAACAACCATAATTAATAATTTTAAAACATCCAAAAACATTTATATTGAAACACCCTTGAAAAGACCCAGTGGAAAACCGAGAAAACATGTGATAAAGTAAAAATTGGCTGCTCCACAGACAACAACTCTACTTGCAGAAGGTTTAAAACCAAATTGATTAAAAGTGAGTCTGCCTTAGCTCTGGTTCAGACGGTTGCACAAGGCCTCACAACAAAATCTGAACATTATTTCCAGACGAGACAGACACTCCCTGTTTTTTTTTTTTTTTTTTTTTTTTTTTTGCAGATTCTTAAACCAGGCAACGCGGTGATGAGTTACAGGTTCTTTTAGGTGATACTCTTTAGTTAAAGGGCAGTTGAATGTGTAGTGGTCTGCATCACCGATTCGTCCACAAGGACATAATGGATAATTGAGTTTTTTGAATCTCTAGAGATAACAGGGGAATGGACCGTGCGACTCCAAGAAGAAAATTAAAAATTTGTTATAAATTAAAAATGTTTTATCCACACAGGGAAACTTAACTCCTGACCCTCCTCCAAGAATCCCAATCATAATTGTCCCAGCTGCACTTCCAGTTTTTGATGAGTGCTTTGCAATTTTTGAATTTAATATAAGAATAGGCAATCGGAATACTTAATTCTTCTCCCTAAAGATTAGATAATTTTGCATGGCGATCCGCGAGCTCGTTAGACATGCGCTTTGACCCAGTCGAGCCCCACCAGATCACCAGCCATATAAAAGTTCTTCTTAACGCTAATTACGAAAGCAGATCTAAGCCCGGCACTCCTCAGAACCTCGATAGATGATGGTCAGTGTGAATATTGATCGATTTATGGTTCTCCATCGGACACCAAAATCAATCGCCGCCATCTCGGCCTGGAAAACGGTATTATTTTGATTTAATTTAAAACTATAAATATTCGAAATTTCATCTTTTGGGAAGATGCACAAGGACAGTCCAGTATTGTCATAAATCCTGGAACCGTCTATGTGCACTTCAAATTGACTATTTGGTATGCGCTGATTAATTTTTCAAGTTTTTTAAATTTAATGGAATGTTAGTAGATTTCTCATTCTAGTCAAGTTCACCTACTTCCAACGCCTCACCTGTCTCAATAGAGCGACAGACCCAGATCTGGAATTTATGGTACTCCGACCTCGCGGCCAAGTGCAGAGGGGGTATCTGTGTCAGGACGTTCAGCACCCGAGTAGAAGTGGTGATGTAGGCTCTGGTAAACTTCAGCAGGAAAACTCTTTGTATAGTATACATTCTTTCAATTCTTGCAGAGTTAAGAGCCCCACCCAGGGCCGGCCGGAGGGGGATGCGAACGGTGTGACTTCACAAGGCCCCGCGCTTCTGAAAGGCCCCTCGCCGCTGAGGGATTTTACAAAATGAAAATGCCATTTTGCGATTTGTTTGTTTTTATTCGAACATGCATGTAAAATATTGCAGAAACAGGAGACTGCGAGTTATACGTTCTGACGTCTTCGGAAATGGCCGAAGTCGGTTTCAGGTGATAACAATGGCGTAATATCCGTTCAGACAACAATCGTTCATGTGTATTGAAGGGTATACAGCTACTGCGTTCAACTTTTTCTTCACATCATTGTTAACATTAACATTAACGCCTCTGTGTGGGTTCCCTGTCAGTTGAATGGGTAAATGTGGAAGGAAGTGCATACCGTGCGCCCGTAGGGAGACATGATTGACCTCACATCTGACCTTGCTTCCGTTAAGTTATCCTGACTTCCGTGCACAGAGGTTTTCTTGGATGAGTGTAGTTGTACAAATACTGGCCATAAGGGGTATCGATTGGATACATCATTGTTAACAAGGAAGTTATATTTATACTTTCCTGCTTTTTATTAAAATGTTTTGTAGTTATTTTTTTATTCATTTGAATTTTTTCTATTTTTTTTGTTTGTTTCTTTTATATTATTTTTTAGATTTTTTTTCCAATACCCCTTCGCCAACATCTGGAATAAAGCGACCGGTTTTTAGAGCGCTCTGAATTGAAGTTCAGAAAATCTTGTATCTTTAGCGAAACTCACAAAGATGCAGTGGTGATTCTCAATGTCGCAAATGTGTTCATAAGTATTTTTACATAGATATTTACAGACATGTTTACCTGATAGGAAGCAATTCGAATCTTGTCCTTTAGGACAGAAGCCATCTCTCTTATCCTTCCCAGCTGGCAACAAGTAACCTTTATTTCTGCCACTAGATCTTAATTTGCCTAGGAGAAAAAGAGGAAAATGACAGGTGACTTTTAAAAATGTAGAAATTATACAATATTAAATCATTTCAAATTAACTGTTTCAGCAAAATGCGTTTCGAGTCATTCAATCATTATTCAATCAAATCAACCTGGATCAATTCATGGAATATTTTATGAAGTCATTTGAGTAGACGATATCATTGGTATTCATTGCAACATGAAGTTTATGTTGCTTTGACGTAAGAAATTTAAAACAAACCATATCACATAGACATATTAATTGAGATCTTCAAATATCTATCTCTGATTGAGAGGACTTCTTTAAAATCTCTTGCATATAACCATTTGTTATACACTCTGTCCCTAAAGTTTATAGACTCGAGTAAAATATATGTTTTAGCAAAACGGAAAGGCATACAAACACCAATTACAAATATGTTTATTCAAACTATATGCGACTTGCATTCAACGAAATATTTAGAAAAAATAATTTGTATTTCAATTATATAACAAAATGTAAATATTAAGTGTCCCAAAAGTTTATAGAATATATGCCATTTCAACAGAAGGTGCTCAATACAATGTTCTTAATAGTTTCAAGTCTTTCCATTTCTCAGTCTGACATTGTATACACGTTTTTCCATCGACATAATTAAGGTTTGTAATATCTCTGGTTCCAAGTTTTACCATACACTTTCAATGGCTGTCTTCAAGACATTCACTGAATAAAATTCCCCTGCATTCACACATACCTTCCGGGACATAATGCCCCACACATTTTGAATTGGGTTTAGATCAGGGCTCATCGGTGGCCACTCAAGATCAGTAACATTTTTCGAGTTTAAATAATTTTTCGTAGCATTTGAGGTATGGATGGGAGCATCATCATGCTGATATTACCAATTTCGTTCCCCTATGTTTTCTGCAAATGGCACAATTGATTTTCTAGTGTTTCTATGTATTCAGAAGAATTCTGTCGGCCATCTAAAAAGGCCAAACCCACTTGACCGTTGAAACTGAAAGCCGCCCACACCATCACAGATCCACCACCACTTTGCCTACTGAAAAAACTCCGGGGCTCTTTTCGTAAATCATTCCAATATTTTATATTCCCGTCAGGTCCATTGACGTTCCATTTTTTTTCATCACTGAAATGGACAGCCATCCATTTATCACTATATGAATATGATTACGAGCCCATTGTAATCTCTTACTAATGTGAAGCTTTGAGAGGGGTAATCGGCGAGCCATTTTTGCGTGGATCATATAACCAGATTCTATAATTCGTCTATGAACAGTGTTCTTGGAGATTTGCAACCGGGAAGCCCCAGTAATTTCGCGAACGGACATTTTCTGACTGGAAGCCATTCTTTGTATGCGTCTATCACTGCGAATATCCGCTACACGTGGTTTTCCCGAACGAAGTTTTGGATCATATGGCGTCTTACGAGTTACTACACGACAAATCATGCTTTTAGAACGATTTAAAAGTTTCGATATTTCCTTAACAGTCTTACAGAGCATTTCAAATGAAGAATTTTACTCACTTCTTCATTAGAGAGCTACTACGCTTTAGGCATCTTGAAACGCAGAACAAACGAACGCTTTCCTTTTCTTACAACGTATTTATTAGGCTCCAGATCGACGTCATGATTACCGATACCATATTTGCATAAAATTGCATTTGTCTATAAACTTTTGGGACAGGTTATTTCAGTTTATTCTACGATTTAAAAATTGGCATTAAATATACGGGGTGGAATTGCTGTTTTTTCAATTTAATAGACATAACACATCTATACAGTAAGTTACATCGAAATATATCGAATCATATACAACAAAAAATATAAGCAAAATACAAGATTCTAAAAACTTTTGGGACAGAGTGTACAACTCATAGAAAGGTAACTGCTAATTTTGCAGATATTGTTTTTGGGATATTACTGATTATAGTTCAAATGCAGTATTTCCCAAAAATATGAGTATTCGAAAAGTATACTAGTGTACCATTAAGAAATGAAAAAACGAATAAAATTATCTTTGTTTTATGTGGGATTTTATTTCTCCTGAAAGAAACATAATATTCGAAAATTTTTAAATCCTTCGTGAGTTTTTAAATGCTTTTAGGTTTAATGTTTTCAACTTTTAAAATTCTTGACGTATTTTTATCTTTTTAAAATGGCTATATATATGTACAACTTTTAAAATCCTAATGTGTTTTATAATGTTTTTAAACTGTGTGTATTTTTTATGGCTCACTGTTTAAAAATTTTAAATTCTTAATATGTTTTAATATTTTTATGACGACTGTATACAACTTTAATTTTCTATTACGTTTCTTATATTTTTAAGATTCGCCGATTACAGCTTTTGTACTTTGTGTATTTGATGTTCATTTTTTGTCTGCACTCTATAACTAGAGTTTTCTCTGTAATGTGTTTTTTAAATGAATAAATTAAAAAATCCATAAGATAATCAATTGTACTTAAATTTATTTTTGAATTAAGTGTTTTTTAAAAATCCCTCTCTCTTCATAACTCCTCTATTTCTATCAGATCTATCCTGAAGAATTCAGAAAATAATCGAAAGATTCTTGTCAATCTAGCGCAAAAGTAAAAAGTTAGAATTTATTATTTCAAAAAAATTATTTTTTAAATGCAGTCAAACAACATAATGCCTATTATTTGTTGAAAGAGAAAATGATTATATTTTCCCCTATTTATTCACATTGTTACATTGAGAGTAAATTAAATAAAAGCAGTTGTAAAAATGCTTTTATTAATTTGTCTTATATTCATTTTTATTTTAATTACTTTCTATTTATTAATCTTTAATTTATAATCCATCATTATGTCTAGTGATGATAAACTGGTTTTTGAGCAATTTTTGTAATTTAAACCTTAAAGGCCCGATTTCAATAAAAAAAAAACCTAGTTTAAAATATTTTTTGACTTTCATTTCTTGAATAAAACATGGGAAAGATACTTTTAAAAATCCTATTTTGTTCTAAGTATAGATTATGGCTAAAAAATAGTTTGAACCCATCGATAAAATTGGGTTTTTTCATAAAATTCTATAATTTCAGACGCGTATGATTTTTAAGAACTTATAATATGGACAAGGAATTTTCTTCAAATTATGGAATAAAATATGGTATTCTCAAGCCTATACACAAATCTAAAAAGATGCAGCCTCAAGTGAAAAACATTAATTTATTTTTATTTTTTTTATCAGATCTCAGATTGCCATCTACAGAACGCCGCCCTATCCCCCCGTGCCTGATGCCATTACAGATTGCAATCTACAGAGTGATTTTTAAAAAACGTGGCCAAACTTTAAGGTTAATGAGGCATACGTTAAGCATCCAAAATCACATAATAACCGCTCTGGTAACCGTAAGTGCGCAAACGTCATCTGGAGGCAGCAGATGGCATTAAACATAAAACCGCTCTGGCCAAAATGTCGATATCTTTCTGAATATTAATGTTATTGCACTGGAAATTTTGTATAAGTTGCCCTATATATCTGGCTTTAAAGTTGTGAAAGAAAAAATACGCTACCGTTCGCGCATGCGCAGTAAAAAATTATTTACTACCAATGCTTATATCTTCTTTTATTATCGATGCATTTATTTGAAATTTTAATAAAATGCTTCTCAAGCGTATTGTCAAATTTTTTGTAAGTTTCGTAGTATTCTAAGGAAAACTCTGCAAGTTATAAGCAAAACTCATGCGGAAAAATTTAGGATATTTTAAAGAAACCTTTATTTCTTCCCGAATATTCTTGCTCATTTTACGAAAAATGTAAATATTGCGAGCATCTCAAAAAGAAATTGATGAAAGTTACAAACCATTATCAGCTTTCTGTGAAGCGTGGTGAGTCAAAATCCTTTTCCTTCCCAAAATCCTTTTGGGAGACATTCGAAAAAAATTCGAAATTTGATTCTATATGCCTCACATAACCTTAAATTTGGTCTGGTACAAGCGAGTGCATCCAGCTGTTTCACAGAAAGCTGATAATGCACATTTTTTCGAATATCTCCCGAAATGCTGTATGATTTTTTTTCGAACCTCGACCATATAAATAATAGGTTTTTACTCACAATTTACATTGAAGATTCGGCCATGAGGGCATATACGAGACCGACCAGAAATTGATGAATTCGAAAAGGAATTTGGGTTCACTCCGCTTCACAGAAAGCTGATAATGGTTTGAAACTTCCATCAATTCTTTTGTGAGATGTGAACAATATTTACATGCATTTTCGTAAAAATAGCACAGATATTCGGGAAGGTATAAAGGTTTCTTTAAGAAATCCCAAATTTTCCGGCATGGTTATAACTTGCAGTTGTCCTTGGAATACTACGAGATTTATAAAATATTTGACATTATGCTAGGGAAACGTTGTATTGAAATTTCAAATAAATGCATTGATAATAAAAGAAGATAAAAACATTTGTAGTAAATGATTTTTTACTGTGCATGCGCGAAAGGTAGCTTAATTTTTCTTTCACATCTTCAAAGTCAGATATATAAGGCAACTTATACAAAATTTCCTAATACCGTTATCTTTCTGAATACCGTTAATATTTAGAAAGATTTTGATTAATATTTGAAAGGTTCTGGCATTTTGGACAGAGCGGTTTTATGTTTAATGCCATCTGCTGCCACTAGATGGCGTTTACGCACCCATGATCCTATGTGATTTTGGATGCTTACCGTATGCCTGACTTACCCTTAAAGTTTGGCTATAGTTGATAAAAAGTAAAGTAAGTATAATAGAGACTTTAAAATTTCACGCAATCTTTCTTCTTTATCTAACTATGAATCAATAAATCTAGGTTTCAGGATTGTGTCTCTTATGATTAGATTAGGAGAAATAAAACTTTAAAAAATGGCAATTGCGTACTCTTGGACGACCTGAAGGGTAAGAGTACGCAATTGGAGTGGCCAAAGTATTCACCGTATGTGGTCTAACAATAGTCGCATGCAAATATATAACCATAAGCATACAGCCACCCCGACCTGCCTAGGCATACGGGAAATCTGAATGACAGTCGTTGCAATAGAAACGAGTACTGAGGTTGGGTCCTAATGGCCAACACAGTCTCACGGCCCTACCCCTCCAGTAGGAGGTACGTACTATCACTGAAGGGGGACGCGCCCCCCATTCATGTAACCCTAGGCGGGCGAGTGCCTTCATATGAAACCTGCGCCACTCATCCACATTTCGTGGTGCCCACATCAGTAGGGTATATGCAAATATATAGGAGGCACTGTTAAAGCTCGTCCCAACACTCTTTGCACAGTCCACATTGAATCTATTTTCTATGGTAGGAATTCTCACATCTTTGGCAAAAGAATTACAGTGGTATCATGAATGGAAATCTTAGGTTGCGCAGTGCTCGATGGCGGTTTGTCGCCATAACAAAATGTCAGTCCTTCGTATACGTTTTCTTTCTTTTTTTCTTGTTTTATAATTACCCTCTCGCTTCTCCTTTCCTGCCTTTTTTAAAGAGCTTCTGTCTTTTTTTTTATTGTTTTCATGTTCTTCCAAAAAGACTTTAAAAGGCTAAGGTGTCATGCTTTCTGACTTGAGCGCTGGTCTCCTTTTTATCTGTTTCATGTGGTCTTTTACCTTTTGCTTTGGAAGCTGTAAGATCGAAGTAATGCTACCATTAATTTTACGGCAGGTAGCATTTTCTGTAGGCCTAGGTGACGTTTACAAGATTATAAAGCTCGGGAAAGATAAAGGAAAGTAGGCTTATTAACCTACAACTTTCAATATTTTGGCAGGGTACACTTGTTGATTCCCAATTATCGAGCCTCTTTACTCTTCCGAGCATCCAAATTCGGGTTAACTTCTTCAATTATTTACGTATGACGAGTCTTCTATCTGTTTTCTTCTCATAAGGCGAGATTTTATAATAAATAAGTTTCTGAGACAAATTGTAAAACATCATGGTACACTACAAGTTTGAGACAAATAATAAAATAGGCTGAGTATAATATTTTGTACAACTAAAATTTTAAAAAGCAATTATGTCAAAATGAAGCTATTTCGTAGTAAAATATTACT
>BGPR01015526.1:24447-36482 GCA_013235015.1 Araneus ventricosus
AAAAGCAATTATGTCAAAATGAAGCTATTTCGTAGTAAAATATTACTACTGCATTATAATAAAATATTTCAGCAGAGCTATTCATTTATTTACAATTGTTTATTGCTTTTTTTAATGTAAGCTTAGGCAGTGGCGGTTTTCCGCACAGGCGTTAGAGGCGGCCGCCTCGTGCTTCGAAACTCTAGGGGGGCCTCAAAATCTATGCAACATACATCGCAGTCCTAAGCTGGTGTCGAATTTACGATATTGCAGCCTTAATTCAATTCACAGAAAAGTTTCTCTCTCTTCTCTTTAAAAAATAAATGAGTGGATGAAAACAGAGGGAATCGAAGCATTGGGAGGAAATCAGCCCTATCGTCAGTGGCACACTGGCGAGATCGTCCGATACCAAGTGACCCCTTCCCTTAAACATAAGACAATTTGGGCCCCCAGGAAGTGTGTGTGTGTGAGAGAGAGAGAGAGAGAAGGAAGAACTTTCTCTATATAGTAAGCTTTTCTGAAGCAAATGAATAAGATAACCCTATACAACGTTCTACATGCGTTTTGGGGCTTTACTGCCGTCGAAATTCGACCACCCGCATTTACCGAACGTTTAAAATGTTGAAACCGATCTAGAAACCCTCGAGCAACCCTCCGACTAATTGAATAGGACACCTCTTCTGTGCAAGGCCCAGCCGCATCCAGTATTCATTTAGATTTTTTCATTGGTACCGGAAGCCGCCGGAGAGACTGAAGGGATTGTATCCCTTTGTGTGAAAAGGGCGCAGTTCTCGTAAGTTTCTGTAGTTTCATTTTACTGTCATAAACCGGACAAACAAGGCAAAAAATTCGCCTATCTTTAAAAGCACAACGGTTTTCTTGATTGGAAACTGTTATTAGAGAGGAAGGGGGGGGCAAGAAATTTTGCCCATTGAAGAAACCAATTGACATCTTTGGAAAGGCGAAACTCATGCTTTTCTTTAAGTGTTTTGGGGGGTCCTTTTTACAACGTTTTGGAACAGTAAAGGGGCTTCAGTGTTATTGGTCTTTCTTTCGTGGAAAATAATTGGAGAGAAAAGTGGTGCTTCTCTGATTTTAGTCAGAAGAAGAGTAGGACGTGCGAAACGCATCTTGTGAAAAGAAAGGAAAAATTATCTTTTCTTTCTCAGAGAGACCTTATACTGTCTTGAGATGGAAGTATCAAAAGACCAATGTTCGACTGCAAAAAGTGAAAGCAATATGAACACAAAAGCAGGTGAGTACTTACAATTTCTATTTATAACTTAAAAATTGAAAGCATAAAAATATAATTTGTATGCAATTCCAGATATTTTTGTAGATGTTAACCACTCGTATGACGCGTTGGTTGAAAAGTAACTACAGTAATGAGAATAGTAAAATAATTCTGTCATTAAACATTAAAATATTTATCTGATTCGCAGCGATCAAAATGGAAAAATGTATCAAATTTCAATGCGAATGCTGCCATTTATTTAAACACTAAAGAAATTTTATTAAGGGTATGTTTATTATCACTGAAATTCGTTTCGGGATTGCCACGATATGCCATCAGCATTACACGACGTTGCAATTATAAAGTGATGATTTTAATTCATAATTAGGGAAAATAACCTTTTTTTTAGTTCTTTTTCTTACCAAAGGTAAAAAATGAATACTGTAACCTAAACCCTTTTTAGCAGATTTCGTAATTCGCTCAGAAATTTTAATTCGGACGTTCAAGTGAAAATATTGATTATATATATTTTTTTTAAGATAAAAGATTTTTTAAAGAGAAAAGTAGGAATTTTCAATTTTTTTTAGTAAGAAAGAAACTTTAAGAAATTAAATATTTTATAATCCATTGCATCTCGAATCTTCTATACTGCTTATATCAATTCGAATCTCTTTAACATAAAATTATTGAAATTGATTTAATTACCGAACTTCTACACAAGATTTGTATGTCTTTGTTTGTATGGCTATTGATTCAGAATATGTTTTACTGCATTTCATTGGATATCTCTTTAATTTATTTCAAATCATTTCATGCATAGTTTTATTTCTAAATACATTTAAATCTTAAGGAAGTAAATGATTTCGTAAATTATGTTTTTAAATAAAGTTGATTTTTAAATTATAAAAAAGTTAAAGCACTTGCATAGAAATTTATAAAATTTGTCTAACGCTAAGTTATGTTTGCTCGCTATTATAACCGGTATTTTATGATTCATTATTATAATAAATACGTTAATTTATATTATATTAATTTTTATTATAAATATAATAAAACCATCAAAAAACAAAATAAAAATTATTAAAGAAAGATTGGTTCAAAATAAAAGACAACAGGAAAGCAGAAAAGCATTCCTGTTGTCTTTTATTTTGAATCCACTCGGGTTGAGTGACGCCTTGAGAAAGTTCATCTGGTGGATTTTTTAATCCTCTACTTTGTTCAATCTTTATTTCTTAATAATTTTTATTTTGCTTCTTGATGATTTTATTGTTTGTTCATTGTTTTCTTGGTTGCATTCGCGAATTCCGGAAACTTTGGTTATATATTTTTCTTTCTAATTTTATTCATTTAATTTTAAGGTTTAAGTTTATCATTGTTATTTTATTTGCTTGTTATAAATATGTTATGTAAAAACAATAATACCTAATTGAAGCAAGATACATGATTAAAAAATTCAAATCTGAATGTTTTATCGAACGAACAAAGAAATGATTACAAAATAAAACTGTGGGTAATGTCGTTTTAATATAAACATTATAGAAATAAAAGTACATTAAAAACACTTAAAACAGCAAGGGGGAAAAACATTTAAAAGTTATATTGTAAGTTTGTAAAACTTTCTTCTATTACGGCCTTGAAAGTTGTTGTTTTTTTTTAAAGTGTATGGCTAATATTTTCTTTTCATCTTCCTTTTGCTAAATTTATTAAATTTAAAATACATTGACAACATTTTCCATCTGAATGAAAGAAGTAAGATTTCATATTGATCATCTCTAATCCATCCGTGATCAACATTCAAATAAATCGATGCTTTATCGCAGAAAACGTCAAAAGAAATGTTGCCGGAGTAGTTTCTTTTTCTGGTCGTACTGCATACTGGATCAACAATATACTCTATATAACAATAATTCAGTATTTTCAGCACTGAATCAGCAATCTGATTCTCTCCTACATTAGTTTATTCATACTTGTATACGTGATAATCGCTGAAATTGCTTTTAAAAATGAATGATTATTTAATAGCCCTAATTATTCATAATCCAGTGACAAAACTGAATAAATATAAAAATTAGTTTGGTTAAAGCGGTGCCTTTAAATTTAAATCATTATCTAAAATATGTATGTAAGTTTTTTTAGTTTTCTATGATTTTTAGTTTTTTTAAGGCAGGGTTTACTGATACTTGAGTATTTCGATTTTTTTTTTATCTCAAAAGTTAAAATTTGTGAGTTGAATGATGATTATTTTATGCTTATGGAAACCTTATTTATATAGTCCTTTCTCAATATCAATCCAGGAAACAAGAAGAAAAGATTTCAGTCAGGTGCTGAAAAGCGTAAAAAACAAAAAGAGAAAGAAAAAAGTGCAGAAAAACAAAGAAAGTTTTTAGCTGCTTTTGTGGTACAGTCAACTTCTAATACAGAAGAAAGTTCAACTCCCCTTCATGAAGATAAAAGTACTTTGCATCCAGACACTGAAGCGGAAACCGTGAACGTAGAAGTTAGAAATGAAGAAGAATTTCAGGTTGAAAATATAACTTCGAAGATTGACGGATGCAATATTAAACACTTGGACGCCTCTGATGATTCTAAAATAATAGAAAGCGTAAATGTCTCTGATAATTTTCCTAATAATATTGCTCTATGGCCCCATTCTATATCTGGTGCTGCAAGAGATCATTATTTATTAAATAGGCCATCAAATGTAGGAAATATTAAAAATCTTAAAGTTGAGTATGCTGACCGAAACAAGATATATTATAGAAATATATCAGAATCTAATTTCTACTGTTTCAAAGCTAATGGAAAAAAGGAATTTCGCGAATGGCTAAAATTTTCAGAGACAACTAAATGTATATATTGTTTTGTGTGCAAATTGTTTTCTACGTCAAATAATCAAACAAAATTTATAACAGGTTACAACGATTGGAAGAATTTGGCACGATCTCTAAAAGAGCACGAATCTTCTAATTTTCATATCGAAGCAATGTTTGCTTTGAAGAAGCGTTCGGTGATTTTGGGACGCATTGATACTCAGTTAGCCAAACAACTGCATGGGCAACAAAATTATTGGCGAGAAGTCCTGAAACGAATTGTTGCCACTATGAAATCATTGTCTAGTTTGGGCATTGCATTTCGAGGACACAGGGAAAATGTTGATTCCAAACGAAGAGGCAACTTCTTTAGCTGCATTCAGTATCTTTCTGAATTTGATAGTTTCTTAAAGAATCACTTAGAAAGATACGACAATGCAGGTTCGGGAAATGTGAGTTATTTATCACATTCTGTTTGTGATGAATTCATAGCTCTAATGGCAAATGAGGTAAAACAGCATTTAATTGCTGAAGTTAAGGAAGCCATGTACTATTCCATAATCGTTGACTCTACACCTGACATTACACATATAGATCAGTTGACATTCATTTTAAGATTTGTTGACGAAAAAGGAGATATAAAGGAAAGATTTTTTGGATTCATTCCAATAGAAAGTCACGATTCTGCTTATCGAGAAAATGTAGTATTAGAAAATTTAAGAAATTATTCAATTGAATTAAAAAACTGCAGAGGCCAAACATATGACAATGCTTCTAACATGTCGGGCAGATACACTGGTTTACAAGCCAGATTGAAAGAGCATTGTAAAACAGCTACTTACGTTCCATGTGCTAGCCACACTCTAAATTTAATTGGAAACTGTGCAGCGGAAGCTTGCACACCCGCTGTGAGTTATTTTGATTTTATTCAAAAGGTATATGTATTTTTTTCTTCATCGACAAGACGTTGGAATTTTCTGCAAAAAAATCTACAGGATAGTGACATAAAAAACGTGAAACGGATAAGCGATACCAGATGGTCTGCCAGAGCCGATGCAGTTGCAGCACTGATTCTGAATTATAAAGAAATTCAAAAATCTTTAATTGAAATAGGTGAACACGCAAATGAAAAACCAGTTTATAAGTTAGAGGCTAAATCACTTGCAAGAAAATTCGATGAGTATGAAACCGCATTATTGACAGTGATTTGGGACAAACTTCTGCAAAGAATAAATTCCGTCAGCAAATATTTGCAAGATACTCAAGCAAACTTACTTAAAGGCTCATCCCTTCTTAAATCTTTAACTGAATTTATTAACGAAGTCAGAAAAAATTTTCAAGACATTGAAGCTGAAGCCAATTTAATGACAAATAATAGGCAATATAAGGAAAGAAGAAAAAGAAAAAGAAAATACCACTTTGATGAAAATAAGGGTGGAGAAGCTTGTCATGAAGAAAAACAATCATTCATAATAAATGTTCATAATGTGATATGTGATATTCTTATCGCAGAACTTACGCAAAGAAGCACTACCTATAACAATATTCTAAATGACTTTCAAATTTTTTTTGACGGCAAATTAGAAGAAAAAGCCTTTGAAACTTGCGTGACAAACTTAATCACAAAATATGCTGATGATATCGAAGCACATTATTTCAAGGACGAAGTGAAACATTTTATTAAATACACAAAAAATGAAAAAGTAACAAATCCAATGCATATGTACAAATTGATTAAAGATGGTCTACAATCAACATTTCCCAATGTGGAAACAATTTTAAAAATTTTTCTTACTCTACCAATTTGTAATGCAAGCGGAGAGAGATCGTTTTCAGTTCTGAAACGCGTCAAGAACTATTTGAGGAATAGTATGAGCCAACCGCATTTAAATGAACTGTCGCTTTTATTTATTGAAAATGATGTAGTACAGGAATTGGATTATGAAAAAATGATAGACAAATTCTCAAAATTAAAAGCAAGAAAAGTGACTTTTTAGTAATTTTATGTCTTTCCACACCTGTTTCTGCGTTCATAAACTTTTACTCTGAATTTCAAAAGTAGCATTTCATTGCTGCTACTAATATATCTGATATAATATTTATTTTTGTATCTCCTTCTAAAGTTTAATTTCAGTTTTTGTTACGCTTTAACACTGTAATTTGTTTTATTACCATTGAAGAATGTTTATTTAATTATATTTTTTTTTATCAGAAAACGTGTGAATAAACTGAATTAGTAAACAAATTTTTCATGGTACACTTTTGATTAGTCATATTATATATGAAACATATTGCTTTGTTTTAGAATTCCCATTCTCATTTTTTTAAAGAACATTTTAAAAGAAAGGAACAGTAAACACAATTTTAATGATTTACTTTGTAGAGTTTAAATTATATATTTTTTTAAATAATGATTTTAATTTACCTTAAAATACTGTTTTTAAAATTTTTCGGGAGAGTAATTCTATGGTTTCCCTCTTTTTTGCCCGTATTGTTATTAGAATATACCATTCTATCCTTTGGGACAAAAGAGTAGGCACTGCTTATTCCAGCTCCAAACTTAGATGGATATAAAATGATTCTCAGTTTATGGTAAAATTCATTCTAGTTCATAAAGATAAATTGATGATTTATGAGCTCATTCGCCATTTTTTAAATGAATAAGTTAACTTTATTAAATTTAAGTGAAGAAAACAAAAACTATATTTATTAAAAACAATTTTGAAACTTGGTTCATGTTTAATATAAAATTTGAATACTTGGATACTGCGATGTCCTACCCATCTAGATAGAATCAAAGACCGAAAGATATCACTGTCACTTAGTTATTTTAAATTTCAAACAAAAAAATCTCTGTTTTAATTAAAAAAGATTTCTTGATCTATTTAAATAATGTATATATCTATACTTATAAAAGGCAATGTGTGTGTGTGTGCGCGCGATGTCCAGACGAATCTATCGCACTTACAGCCATGAGATTTGGCACACAGGTAATCGTAATGGTGACTCAATGCACCTAGAAGCCGGAATTTTAAAATTTAATCTAGAATTTTTTCATTTAATGTTTTGTGTTGTTTTGATTGATTTTTCGCACTCATTTCTCGATAGAATGGTTTTGAATAATTGTACGAAAAAAATAGACACACCATCGAAAAGAGCACACGATTTCCGTTCTAATGAAGTTAGTTTTGAATTTCTAACGTAATTTACTGAATTTTGAGAAATTTTTAAAAAATAGTAAGTTTTGTGATCTAAATTTTTTGTTTTTAAATTTCCAACATCCAGCGTTCCAATAACACTATTGTTTTCAATTTTTTTCAGCTTATGACTGCAACGGTTCTGTCGGATTTAAAACAAGAATGTTTAAAATATCTTTTCCCGTTTTTTTTTAATAATTTTTCCCTGGTCAGTTGAAAGATATTTTTCCTGTAACAAGCGCGGCACTTCTTCGGACGTTGCTGGCAATTTTGATTGGCCGCCGGTGCAGCGCGCAGGTTACGTTTTTTTTTTTTTTTTTTTTTCTCATTTTGTTGAATTCCTGATTCCACGGGCAACGCCGTGCGCGAACTGCTAGTATATTTATAAAAGAAGCAAAAAATAATAGAAAATATTATTTTTATAATAATACTTTAATAATTATATTTTTATAAATTATTAAAAATATTAAATTATATAAATTCAAATTGGATAACGAAGACAAAAAATTAAAAGCATAAATAAGTTATTTTACGTTACATTTTTATAATCAATAAAGTTTTCTTGGGAGGGGGGCCTCAAAATAATTTTGCGCCTGGGGCCTCATATTGTCTAAATCCGCCACTGAGCTTAGGGAGGCTAAGAGTACACGGTGAACAGTCGCTGCGAACTCTTGGTCTCCTTGTTAGGGTTTGACTCAGCCGCCACTAAACGTCAAAAAAACCACAGATAGATAAACTTAAGCTGCACCAACTTGTAGTTTATGAAATCGGATTTAATCTGAAATACGCATTTATATATTTGGTTGACTCTATGGACGAGTTTTCTGATTTGTTTACTTACAGTAAAA
This sequence comes from Araneus ventricosus, assembly GCA_013235015.1. Lineage (NCBI taxonomy): Eukaryota > Metazoa > Arthropoda > Arachnida > Araneae > Araneidae > Araneus > Araneus ventricosus. The sequence continues at coordinate 32,516 of BGPR01015526.1, forward strand.
ACCTTGACTTTATCTGCTTGTATGTTGAACTTCAGCTTTGAAGATCCATTTGACTTAGCATTACACCGGAAATACGTAGTACAGGCATGTAAACAAACCAGAAAACTCGCCCATATACTAACAAATACTTGCGTTCTATTATCGAAAAATTATATGGGAAAGTAGCAAAAGTGAATTTTGCCCTTTAAATGGAAAAAGAAGTCCAGTAAACCATTGGTACTACGTTGTATTCTAGCACAGAAGCAACACAACTAAAATGTTAAAGTAGCGATTATCTGCAGTGTTGGCAACAAGCTAAATTTTCCTGTGCATTCTTATCCGCCTGTGTACTCTTACCCATCGTTCCCCTATAGTAAATTGTAGCGAAATAAATTTACTATCTGAGGACACATATTTTCCTACTTAATTTTAAAAAGCGTAATGGCCCTTTGTCTTTTGTTAACCTTCCAGAGGGCGCGCTTACGCAAATTTTACGACATATAGTGCATCGTATTATATATATATATATATATATATATATATATATATATATATATATATATATCGTGTTATTTTTAAAAAATAAATCCAACTTTCATTTATGTTATCTGTATTTATTAGTCTAATAGTAAAGAAAGATATTATAAATAAAATTGCACTTAAATATATAAAATAACGATATGAATATGTAATACGATACACAATTCAAGTATCTCTTGCAAAAGCGCCCCCGCTGGAAGGTTAAAATAATCTATAGCTGATACTTAAAAATGCTTGTTCTCTAACTGTAACCAGGTAGAGCTTTCTCTTAAAAATATTTTATATACCCCATTTACATAGTTACAACATAATTTGCTTATGATACGGCACAGATATTTAATAGAATTAAAGTTATGATACCGGTCCAATCCAGGCCCTGCCGGTTCAAATTCGGCGACTCTCCCCTAATTGCTTTTCCTTCGTCGGTAGAGTTATTTCCAACGACATCTGAAACGTTTAAAGCGAATAACGCCTTGTTGTAGACATAAAATTGTGTTCGTATTATTTACGTAGATTCTGAAACATACTCCGAAGGAGAAGTTACTGCACACTGGAGCAAAAGCGATGATTTTCTTGTGTAATTCGAATACAGCTCTTGCAGGACCTTCACAGTTGAATGCAGTGTCATTTAAAATTCCCATTAGAAGGCATTGAGTGATTAAGATATGGGAAATCGAACATGTATGGGAGAATCCAGGACCACATAAGATGTCTCGTCTTGGTAAGTTTTCCTGCAGAATGGCTGGAGATTCTTGGTCATTCCGTCCTGCCTATGCCACTGTAGATAGTAGAACTGTGTTAACTAGTCTCCGTTTAATTAAATATCTTTCAGAATTTTCAACCAGCATTTTCAATTCCACTTTTGGCAGCACTTAATGTTCAATCATGAATTTATTTTTGTTTGATAACACTGTACAACAACATAGTATCATTCTTTTCATTACTGGGAACAAGAGTGATAGTACCTCTACCGAAAACTTATACATACATTTAAGTACTTTACATTTCCTTGAATACTGTACTTTTGTAAAATATTTGCTCTTTTTGCTTGTTGAGATAATGTTTAAATCTAGCGGTTAAATTTTAATAAAACATACATCATATTATACCAAACCTGAACAACACCAAAAAACGCAAATTATCGCAAAGAAAAGGAAATTTTCGAAATCAAGTTATTTGAATATTGATTCAACGCTTTATATTAAGACTTGTCAAATACTGGTTTCCTGCGTAGGTTAAAATAAAAATTTAAAAGATAGGAAAATGGAAGCGTGGTTGTAATTATTATAAAAGTCGGTGTAATCCGACTTTTATAAGAATTGTTTAATATACGACTTAAAATAAAGCCTTATGAATTAAAATTTACGAGGGCTAATTTTTAAGTACGGTTCGTTTATCAAAATTGTTTAAAATTTCGTACTTGCGTGAGAATCTATGTGCATGCAATCTACCAGTATTTTTTGCTCGGAATCCGACTCTGTTTGTATCCACGGCGATGGTCTATACACTTCGTAATGTGAGGTTTAAATGTTTAAGAAAACCGAGACCCCCGCCGACTATGAAATACGGTCAGTCATCTCTTTATCAACAGCAAGAAATGTTAAAACTGCGGATATGCATCACTCGATATTTGAAGTGTACGGTGACAATGCAATGAGTGACAGTAAAGTGAGAAAATTGGTGAGATTGTTCAAGAAGGTCGGGGAAACGTCGAAATCGAATCGCATTCTGACTGGCCATCTGCAATCAATCGCAAAATATTGGCAACTGTGTTTTGGGACAGGCAGGGTGTGTTGTTATTCGACTTTCTACAACAAGGGTCTCCTTTTCCGCCATCTGAAGAACTTCCTGAGTGACATGCATTGAGACACTGATAAAGAAGTGCAAAACGACTGTGAATGATTGCATATCATCACAGGCGGCAGAGTTCTATGTGAGAGATTCCAAAAACTCGTTGTTCATTACGATAAATGTTTAAACCGAGAAGGATATTACGTTGAAATACAGATAATTGTATGTAACATCAGAAAATAAAAGATAATTGTATATACATAATAATATACATAATATAATTGTAATACAGATAATAATATACAGATAATTGTATGTAACATCAGAATGCTTTTTTAAATTTTTTTTCTTGTTTTGTTTTTATTTCAAAATGGACCTCACTTAAAAAACAGCCCTAGTACGAGCAAACATAAAAGAGAAACGAAGAGCAACTTTACTGCTGTACAACGCATTTAATAAAAAAAATTAATACAGTGGAACCCCGGGAATCCGAACTAACTGGGGCTGACCTCTGTTCGGATTCCGGGGAATTCGGATTATCCGGGAAATTCAGTAAAATATTCTTGATATACCAAATGCAGTAGAGTATTCACTCTGAGTGTTCTTTGAAAGCGTACGGAAACAGCACGCGGCGATTCGCACGGTACAGTGCCAAACAAGTTGAGGGTAAAAAGAAGATATTTGACTGTCTTGATTGTGTAATTAAGGTGCTGTATTCATTCTTATTGACCACTTCAAATGGTTCTTTTAAGTTAGGAATAAACATTAGCTTTGTTTCTGTTTCGTAATTGTTATTTTTCCTTCATTTTTCAGTAAAATATTTTCAGAAAATTAAAAAAGGTGTTCCCGTTATCCAGAATTTCGAATTACCGGGGTTCGGATATCCGGAGTTCTACTGTAAAATGTTTCTGACTTTTTAAAAATTAATGAACACGTTAGATATGAATGAAGTTTCAATGTGCTCAACTTCTGTATTCAAAGTGCTTTATCCGCTTTGTTTATTAAAATAGGTTACGTATTTATTGTAAAATATTATTTTTGAAATTATCAAAATTATTTAATTATGATTATTATCACTTTATTTATCAAAATTTCTTACTGTTCATTCATTAAAATTACTTTCTGTTCATTTATTAATTATGTATTGCTTATTAAAAATATTCATTATTGAATATAAATCATTACTGCTGTTTTCAGTTTAAAAATTGTCATATTTTTTTTTATGTCTGTATTCATTTCAGACCCAATTTTTCTTAATTCGAATATTTGGATAAATCGAATTTTCATACTTACTCTTATACTTAATTTCATACTCTTATACTTACTTAATCCAAACTTATAATCAAATTGAGCACTAACCCGTTCCATCGTTGGCTCTTAATTGCTTAGCTTCTTCTGCGCTAACGCCGTATACGATATTGGCATCTAATGGAGCAGTGGCAGAATTTTTCTGCGCTCTATGCACTAGGAGAAAAATTTATAAATAATGTATATAACGTTGAGAAGACTGATTATCTGAGAAGTTAATTTAAATTTATCTTATCGTGACATTTCTGTGTGATTATCTCATTGTGATATATTTATCCTTGTATCTCATTGTGATGTATTTATCATTGTATCTCATTGTGATGTATTTATCATTGTATCTCATTGTGAT
>BGPR01015527.1:0-36482 GCA_013235015.1 Araneus ventricosus
GGGAGCACTGATTCGAACTCTCGTGGCCTGCAAATCGAACAGCTTCTTGCAGACCATACTGTTTGCCTATTAAATTCTGATGAAAAAACCCATTTCCACCTACCAACACGAACATTTCATTCAGTTGATCTCACTATTTGCTCTCCATCCCTATTACCTTTTTTGAATTTGACTGTTGATAATGATCTATACAATAGTGACCACTTTCCATTAATCGTTACAGATAATAGACACAACCCAAACAATTCTTACCGTCCACCCAAGTATGTATTAAATGCCGCAAATTGGCAAAAGTTTACAGGTCTTGCCAACATCAATTCAGAAACAATTAAATCTGCAACAATCGATGAAGCCCTGAGTTACATTGTTAATACTATAATTGAGGCTGCAGATAGCTCTATTCCTAAAACATCGGGGAAACGGAGGAAACAAAGCAAGCCCTGGTGGAATGCGGATTGCCAACATGCTTACAAAAAACAAAAGAAAGCGTGGGATATCTTTCGAAGGCGTCCCACTACTGAAAACTTCATAAATTTAAAAAAAACCAGAGCCGAATCCAGAAGAATCCAGCGACACAGCCGAAGGACTTCATGGCGAAAATTTGTTTCGTCCATAACTTCTACAATCTCAAGTCGTCAGCTGTGGACTAAAGTTAAAAAGGCCGCAGGTGTTTCCAATAATAATGCTATTTCAGTTTTAATACATAATGGACAAACAATTTCATCCTTAAAAGGTATTGCAGATTCAATAGCCTCGACATTAGCTCATACATCTAGTAGCCAAAATTACCCTCCACAGATTTTGAATAACAAAATTAATGCAGAAAAACAAAAATTAAATTTCAATTCCCGGACCAATTTTTCCTACAACGGCGGTTTTTCATTCCTGGAATTCCAGTCGTGTCTTGCGTCTGTACACGATTCTTCTCCTGGCCGAGACAGTATTACTTATTCTATGATTAAACACCTAACAACTGAATCACAGAACGCTTTATTGCATTTCTACAACCGTATCTGGCAAGAGCAATATTTTCCTACTCTATGGCAGCAGGCTATAATAATTCCTTTATTGAAACCAGGCAAGGACCCAAAGAATCCATCAAATTATCGTCCAATTGCTTTGACCTGCTGTCTTTGCAAGTTGCTCGAAAGAATGATTAATCACAGGCTCGTACATTACTTGGAGGCAAATAAATATCTTCACCCATTCCAGAGTGGGTTTCGAAAGGGTCGGAGTACCATTGATAACCTGCTTGCTCTTGAAACCGACATTCGACTCTCTTTTTTGCAGAGAAAGCATTTGGTAGCAATTTTCTTCGATATAGAAAAGGCGTACGACCGGACCTGGAGGTACGGAATTTTAAAAGACTTATATGATCTGGGATTGAGAGGAAACCTACCCATTTTTATTAGAAATTTTTTACAACTCAGGAAATTCCGAGTCAAAGTCGTATCTGAGTTTTCTGATTTTTTTATTCAAGAGGAAGGTGTTCCTCAAGGTAGCGTTTTAAGTGTGACTCTTTTTATTTTAAAAATTAATAATATTTTAAAACAATTGCCAACTTCCGTGAGAGGTTATTTATATGTTGACGACCTGTACATTTCTTGTACAGGGACAAATATGAATTTTATCCAAAGACAATTACAAACTGCCGTAAATAATATTACACAATGGTGCAACAGTAACGGTTTTACAATCTGAACATCTAAAACAGCTGGTGTACATTTTTGCAGAAAACGGAACTTGCATCTTGACCCAGAAATCAAGCTATATGGTGAAGTCGTAACATTTGTAAATGAAATCAGATTTTTAGGGGTTATTTTTGATAAAAAGCTCACATTTCTCCCTCACGTCAAACAATTGCGGAAAAAAAGTGAAATCGCCTTAAATATTTTAAAAGTCTTATCAACAACAGCTTGGGGAGCTGACATAGATTCAATGCTCAAAATATATAGGGCTACAGTGCTCTCCAAACTTGAGTATGGTTGCACAATTTATGGCTCAGCCAGAAAAAGCGTTTTACAGAAATTAGATCCCGTTCACCAACCAACCAACCGTCTCTGTTCGGGAGCTTTCAGAACATCCCCTGTAAAAAGCCTATATGTTGAGTGTTACGAACCTGCTCTTGAACTTAAAAGACAAATGTTATCACTGCACTATTATTTTAAAATTCAATCCAATTCGAATCATCCATTTCATGATTTTAAACTTCGCCCCTTCCTTCTTAGATTACAGAATGCCAGAAAATCTTTCATACCCGTGTTTTTTACTAGAGTTCATGACATTCTTTCTGATTTAAACTTGCTTTACCTACATGTAACCCCACATCCGAAAACTAATTTTCCTCCTTGGGGAATTCCAGTGGTGCAATTTCTAAATCCCTTTAAAACTTTTATCAAATCCGACACGGCTGATATCGTTTATCAACAAATTTTCATTGAACACAGACAGGAATATAATGATTTTATTGCAATATATACGGACGGTTCAAAATCGGCTGATCATGTTTCATTTGCCGTTGTATTCCCAAACACAACTCTTTCTTTTAAACTTCATTCATCTTGTTCAGTTTTCACGGCAGAGATATCTGCTGTTTTACTTGCTTTGGAACAAATTTCTGATTTCCTGGAAAGAAAGTTCATCATCTACACGGATTCACTAAGTGTTTTAGAGTCTCTCAAATCATTTTATATCCATTCTCATCACCATCCTCTGGTTTTAAATGTTTTACATCTTTTAAATAAACTTGCATCTCGTGATTTTAATATTTTATTGTGTTGGGTGCCGTCTCATGTTGGGATTGTTGGCAATGAGGAAGCGGACAAGGCCGCCAAATTGGCGAGTACTCAAACTAATTCTACTGTCCCTTTGTCTGATTTTAAAAAGTATACAAAAGTACTCTTTTATTCAAAATGGCAGAGACAGTGGGACACGGAGACGGAGAACAAGCTTCGCGCTGTTAAACCCCACGTGCAACCTTGGCCTTCTCTAATGAACAGGAAAGCGGATACGCTTCTCACAAGACTGCGAGTGGGTCACACTCGATACACCCATCGCCATCTACTATTAGGAGAACAGGCACCAATGTGCTCCCAATGCAATTGCAGTATGTCAGTCCAACACATACTGTCTGAATGTCCGAATTTTAACTCGCAACGTTTAAATTTTTTTAGAGTCAATTCTGTTGATTTATCTCTTTTACTTGGCAAAGCTCCACATGTGAACCTTTTTGCTTTTTTGCGCTCAATTGGTTTTTATCCACATATTTAAACAGTGCTCCTTTTGTTTTTTCTTACCATTGTTTTTTTAAAATTAATTGCATACTTTTATTTTGACGGATCTCTATATAGTTTGGCGCAGCATGGTCAAATCTATGGCTCTTGCGCCACAAAACCAAACTCAAACTCAAACTCCTGGGGTCAGCAGCGTGGCCGTCTTTCGGAATGAGTATAGTTGTTGCAGACTTCCAGTCCTCAGGAATCTTCTTGAATTCTAAGCAGAGATTAAAGATCGTAGTTAGAGTATTCGCAGAAGGATCAATCTGTCTCCAGTGATGATAAGTTATCCTGTCAGGACCCGGAGAGGTGTTGTCTGCTTTTTTGAGTTTTGTGGAAACTTCTTTTACTGAGAAAGACCTATCGAGTACTTCTACTCTCCCATCTTCTGCTTCTGTGTAGTAGGTGGGGTCGGATGTAGCAGGGCCCCATGCAGTAGAAAAGTAGTCGAATATGTACGTGGGCGAGATCATGCATCTTTCGGCAACGTTCCTTAGAATCTCGCGGATGGCTCTCTTCCTGTTCCTTTTGAATAGCATTTGAATCGCCTGAGCGTCATCAGCAACCGAGGGAAGGTCATTGTTGTTGACAATCACCCTCCTTTGGGTGTTCGTGCTTTCCTCAATTGATGACTTCGCATCATTGCAAAATTGCCTAACAAGCTCTTTGAAGAGTGTGAATGCCTCTGGGGTTGATTCACCATCCTGGATCACTCGAAACCGCAGACGAGTATGGTGCGCAATGGGCGATGACTTCGCAAAGTCAAAAACTAAGGCCCTGACTGGAGTTACTTGAGTTCCCGGGGGAACAACAATGTTCTCGCAAGTGAGTGGATGGATGTCAATTTCGTGCGAGATCGCAAAACTTCCTGTCTGAGAAGAGTTGGACGCACTATTTACAGCTCCAGAGTTCGAGTCTGAGAGATTTGCCAAAGAGTCCATGGCAGAACTAAATTCGAAGACGGTTCAAATGAAAAACACACAATAGGATTGAACCGCGAGATCAAAGTGTAGTCGAAGGTGGAGCAGCTAAAGCACAACAGAACGATGTTTGAAAACGAGAGCAGTAGCTCGAACATGAACAAAATGCAGGCAAACACAAAGAAAAACCTTGGTGGTCAAAACACACAAATTTTGAATTTTGAACTGGTCTGACTGAATTGGCGGAAAATTCACAAGTCCAGAAAAAGCCTAACCTATCCTAACTTAAGTCCCCCAGGCGGGAGTAGCCGAAATTGCAGACCAAACAGCGAGGAAAGAATTTTGACCCGCGAACTACCTGTTGGTACATCAAGTTTTGTAAACAAACCTTTCTGTTACAACAGGCACAGCATGACATTTCTCAAAGTTGAGATAGTCCTAACCCAAAAAAGCCTGGATCCGGACTCACCAATGCACGAAGTGAGCCAACCTAACATACCCTAGGAATTATGTGCATTTCCCCAAGAGAAGAAACCTGCAGGGCAACTCTGAGTTACTCTATAGTAACCCAAAGTCGTTTGTCCAGCCCTCACTACATACTCTACCTGGAGGTCAGACCCTGGATGGAAAGGGCCACTCGGCGACCTCGGGAGACTCCTGTTGCCCCGCAGACTAGCCTGAAACATCTCAGATGCGCACAGCAGGCTACCTGCCTGACTGGTTTCCCAGCACGATGGACTAGTGGACGTGCGTGTGAACACCAAAGGTGCCCCAGGACCAGCCCTCTAGGGACGCCTGGTATGCCTACCCAAGTACAATGGTAGGGCCAGACCCTGGTCACGGTTTGATGGAAGTCATCGCGAAACAAAGTCGTACCCAGCCGAAGCCAAGTCAAACAATGCCACTCAATGGCAACCACCAAACACCGAAGAACGCGCTGAGACATGGTGCTTCACCCCCTGGATTTCCAGCAGTTGCTATTAAGGCGCTCAGCGCCCCCAATGTCTCAAAAAAATAGAAAAAACAACAAGATTCTCCGGAGGCTCAGGCTTGTATGCAAGAGGCCGGATACAGCATTCAAAAAACCGAAAATTCCATGAGAGAAAATCTTGGGCCCATCGTTTATGAAGTGCAGTAGCCGACTAACCGAAGAAAAGTTAGCCTTCCATCCTTTTCGCCTCCGATGGAGGGCAAAGAGATCAACTATTGACTTAAAAAGCTTAATAGACGATGCCTATTAAGCTGATAAGAACAAATCTTGTTTGCCTTAATATTTCCGTCTGGACAGAGATGTGCTCTGAGCAGTTTGGAATTTACAAAGCATATTACAGCATACAAAAGATACTGAGGTTTAATTTATTGACTATCAAGGCATGTAAGTTAGGACAAGCTAATTACGTTGCACAAGATTATGTCGGGCTGAAAAGGAAATGGGTTAGTACACATGAAATGCAATAATACATAAATGAAATAAACAAATGCATGAAAAACACAAATGAAAATTGAACAAATTTACAAAATTTACAGTAAGAATACAAATATTAACAGACAGCAGCACCACACGCCAAAAGTTTATGGACATTGTTCGTTAGCACCACCAGTAACCACAGGATGAGCAGAAATGGAGGCAGAGGTGCCAGGAACCGCCGGAGGTACACTGATTGTTACACTTCCGGACGGAGAGGGATGATTGGAGACCGCAAGAGGATCATCTTGTGAACGTGGTTCTTGTGGCCTGAAGTTGGGGTTGTTAACAATCGCGGACTCGTCAAATTGTCTGATGCCAGTTATGTGTTCGACATAAATGTCCCGAGCCCAACGAATGTTGTCACTAACGCACAACTTACAAAGGGTTTTTAGATAGGATTTAGCCATGATTTTAAGTAAGAACTTATCATTGGCCGGGTCCCAAGCACCAAACGCGCCAACAACGATTGGCACAATCTCCACCGCCGAAGCTTGAGGTAGAAGATGCTCTATGAGCACTTGGTATTTCCTTAGTTTTTCTTGCTTGGCCTTCTCGAAGCCGTCTATGCGGTTCTCAAAGGGGCAAGTTATGTCCACGAGGTAGATGATATTATCTAACTTCATAACTATGTCTGGTCGAAGGTTGATAGACTTAACGATCTTCTTGTTTACGGAGATTATTTCCGCAGAGCTGTTCTGTGCCGCATTCAGGACACGGTTTTGAATGTTGTCGTGGCGGAGTTGCCAGGCTGTGGAGTGTGCTTCGCAATGGTTAATGACGTGAGGCAACGTCTCCAGGTCAGCTTTGTCGCAACGACGACATCGCTTATTCGTGCCCTCTTTCCAGGGCAGGCCATTCAGAGGTAGGAGGTTCAACCGAGCCCTGTGGATAAAACGGTACTCGGAGAACCTTGTATATATGCCATTCCCGATGAAGTGTGAGCTAGTTGGAGACATCGCAACACACTCCATCACCTTTCCTTGATCGGGTTTCGCAGTTAGTGCAAGGGAACGGTCCTGCCTAAGCCTATTTCGGATGGAGAACAAAATCTTTCTTCTGGACGCGCCTTTTAATATGATGTCCTGGAATTTCAATTGTGGGACACCATCAGTAAAAGACCATTCAATCTTTTGTCGCCTTGAGGTAATGCACGCAACCGTCCAGACATTGGAGTATGGGTTTGACCCAGGCTTCCTTTCACAATCCAATTCCATCGAACCAGACATAAAGTCAGACAAGTCATCATCGGTCACATCAGGTTTTTGGCTTCTCTTGGAAACCGCATTCGTAAGGTTCTTGAGAGCGAGCTCAGAGACCATTTCGTCCGAGGAAGTCAAGAGTTTGAACGCGGAGTCCACCCGGTTCAAATCTGACTCCTCAGCAGATACAGGAAGGCCCACACTCCCAGCTTTTGTGTGGCCGTAAATATATTCGTTAGACGCATGCTCTGGGAGGTAAAGGACTTCCTTAACCGCATGGCGTATCGAGTTGTCAAGCAATGACCAATCCTCCTTCGAGAATTGGCCCGTTCTCATTACGAACTGTAATGCAGGAAAAAGAAACGATTTCATCGCGTCAATTTTCTGCCAAGGGGAAAGAAGAGATGCCAAAAGCTTCTTGGCGCATTGTCCAAATGAATTGAATGTTCCATAATCAGGTACTGGATTGAAACCAACTGGTTTGCCTAAAAATTTAGTGAAGTCGAATTCTAGGATAGGTTGAATAGGGTTAGCACCAAGTCGAAATGTGGATTCAGAGACGTTAACTGGTGTCGAACCCGAGAAATGCATGGAGAAGGATTTTCGTGGGTTAAGATGAAGACCGATGCTTGCAAGATCAGTGAAGACGGTGTCCAACATGTCCTGGAGCTCATCTGAGGAATCACCAAGGAGGCATAAGTCATCAGCAAAAGCAAGGATTCGATGACTTGTGGCAGTTCCCTGGATCTTCCTCAGGATATGGTCAATACTGATGTTAAAAAGGAGCCCACTGATGGGGCAACCTTGTTTTACTCCGCTTGAGATATCAATGGGGTTCGTTGCAGAGTTGTTGGACAAAATGTTGGTCGTGCATCCTGTGTAGAGATCACGGATGATGTTGACAAAATCTTCCCCAGTGCCAGCGGCTGTAAGTGCCTTGTAAATGAGTTGATGGGGGAGAGCACCGAAAGCATTGGTAACATCAAGCCACGCAACGCATAGATCGTGTTTGCGTGCGCGGGCAGTCTCCAATCTAGTTTGGAGCACAAAGTTGTGCTCAAGTACCCCATCAAACGGAGTGAACCCCTTCTGGCACGGGGAGAGTGCACTTAATCTTGTTGCCCAATCTTGCAGGCGGCCAGCCAGGACTTTTGTATAAATTTTATAAATGGTGTTAGATAACGCGATGGGGCGCCAATTCATCACGTCATCGAGATTTGTTTTTGATTTCGGGATAAGTATCGTGGTTGTTTTCTTCCACGATTGCGGGATTTTCTGGAAATGTAGACACGCGTTAAACGCGCAAGTTAAAAATTTTGCCCCTTGTTTGAGAGATCGCCAGTGGTGGTACGTAAGGCGATCGGGTCCAGGAGATGTATTCTCGGCATTGGCAAGTTTTTTAGAAATTTCAGAAATCGAGAATGGTCGTTCCAAAATCGGTGGGCGTTCTTCATTATTAGTTGGTAGTTGAGGTAGAGGAGGGTGATTGGAGTCCCACGCTGCACGAAAGTGATCTTCAATGAGGTTGACTGGTATTTGGCAGCGAATTGGGGGGCCTTCACATATCTCACGCACAGCCCTTTTTCGATTTCGACCATATAGGGTTTGGCACGATTGTGCGTCGTTAATATTAATTTCTTTTCGAGTTTTCCTACCTTGCGGATGGTCGGTCTGTTGTGGTTGATGGTCATGGTTTCCTGCCAAGGTTTCCCGAGTTGGGTTTTCTAAGTTATGCTCTGTGGAGGTGGGTGAAGGCTGAAATGAGAGATTCTTAATGTCCACAACAGCCATGTCCATTGTTTCACAGAACATATCAAAGAATTCTTGAGAGGGATCTTGATTTAGAAACTCTTCTAAATGATCAATATAGACCGAAAGTGGCCCACGTGGAGCGACTTCTTCTTGTGGTGGCTCAGGTAGGGTCGAGTTGTCATTTAAAGGAGGTGCGAGAACGACATTTTGGTTGGTGATAACCTCATCTGGTGGCTCAGATGAGGAAGAAGTGCCTTTCTTTTTCCTCTTCCATTTTCTCGTGCCCATACGGGGGATGATCCGTTGGACAGCTGAAGCCTTGGCGTTAGCCTTGGTGTGCGCTTTAACGTGATTCCTGAGTGCAAGCTCATTACTGGATTTCTCACCACATTCTGGGCACTGGTAATCGGAGTCAATGTGGAGATCAATTTTTGCCCCGTGTTTGAGACAGGCATGTTTAGAAGGTTTAACAAACTTGCAAGCACACGTTGCACACCAGTGAATGGATTTGATATCGGACAGGCGATGCGCCGTTCTTAAATGCCTCGGGAGGGAGCATTTGATGGAACTCCAGGTTTTCCCCCGACTATCAAAAATGCACTCTGGCTCAGTACAGGGAGTCGGGTCCTGGACAGGAAACAGGATGTTGAGAGTGCCACCCGACCGTGATGTATGAGTTGGACATTATTGGGTTGAGACATGGTTGGGGTCATCAACCTGGAGGGGAGACTGGATATTTTGATCTTGAATAGGAGCGCTACCTGCAACTTGTTTGTTTTGCTCATTTCTAGCAACTTGAGATGGTTGAGTGCTAGAAGGGACATCCCTTTTTGGGAATGGAATATTATGTTCACGGAACTTGTGAATAGAGAGCCCCTTTTTGCTTTTCTTGACAATTTTGCAACCGGGAACATCACAGCGCCACGTCATTTTATCCCTATTCTGCGACTGCTGAACTTTTGTTTTCAGTCCAGAATTATTATTTGTTTGGCGGGTGTGAGTGGACTCATTAGATGGGCCCGCATTAGACACAATTACAGATGGAGGGGAAGTGTGCCTCCCAGATGAGACATTAATATTTGTGCCAGATTTATCTTCAGGATTTTGATTACTGGGACTATTATCATTTTGACTTACTTGATCTAAATAAGGAGAAGCTTGACTATTTGATGAAGAAGTTTCATTTTGAGCATTAGTGCATGTGTGGGCAAGTCGAAAAGCACTTGAGGCAAAAATCGTTTTACAGTTTTTGCATGAAGAAAACGATTTCTTTTTGGGTTGGCATTTTCGGCTGTATGGTAACAAATCAAATGAGAGGTGGACGTGTGCAATGTGCTGGGCTAATGAATCTTCAGAAGTGAAAGACTCCTCACAAAACATACATGAAAAGAGTAGGAGTTCACTTGAGGCATATTTGTCAGCAACATCGCAAGGACCAACAATGAACGGAAGGAGAACTGCTGAACTGTTCTCGTCAGGAGAAGTCGAGGTTTTTGTGGCCTTAGTAAGGACACATTCATGGCTTGCTCGTGATCGAGAAGACTCAAAAGCTTCCTCGCAAACCTCACATTTGAATGGTTTCGGTGGGGATAAGGTGTCACGGCAACGGTGGGTATAGAAATTATTTAATGAGGGAAAGTCAAAGTTGCAGACAGCACACGCAAATTTATCGGAGCTGTGTACAGTCAAGCAGTGTTGACTTAGCAGATGTAATGTGAGGAAGCCAATTGAACATGAGGAGCAGCCTGGATCTGGGTAATTCCTAACGAATGTAAGCGATTGTTGTACCTGGAATGATGTCATTTTGAGATCCATATCGATGTGGAGGTCAAATATATGGGCCTGTGCTGCCGTTTCCGAAGTAAATTTCTTCTCACAATATTCGCAGGAAAAAACTTCCACTTTAGATGTGATCGGGTGACAAACTCTCTCATGAGGAAGTAAGGAATGTATGGTTAGAGATGATTGATTTTTGGTAACAAATTGGACAATGCCAATTTCGTCTGAATCCGGAAGGCCAGAAGATTGCTGTGACAAGTCGAGGTCTTGAGAGACATGTGACTCCAGAATATCAGTTTCCTCTGCATTTTCGTTTTTAGTGATTGGTGGAATCTGAGATGATTTAAAATCAACTTCTAAAGAGAAGTTGGGGAGTGAATGGCTAATTTGTTCAATTTCATTATAATTAGACATTTCATCATCATCAGGTTCCGAATCAATAATTTCAAGGAAAGACGTATTTTCGGAGAGATCATGCTCAAGGGAATCAACATTATCAGCATTTTGAGGAAGTACAGTAGTAGGATTAAATTCATCAATGGATACATTTGCAGAGGAAACACTATGATCAGGTACTGTGGATTGATTGATTTCATAATTATTTACAATATCACGTGCAATTTCTTCAATGCCACTTTCTATTTCATAATTTTCGCCCGCAGGATCGATTTCATTTGATGAATTTAGGGAAAATTGAATTGGTGAATTTTCAATAGGAACTTTTGCAGGACTTTCAATAATAGGGGTTCTAACTCCAAAAATGTCATCAAAAATAGATTTAAGTATTTCACCAGCAAATATTTCGATTTCATCCAATAGGCAAATTTCATTATCAATGCGCTCATTAACTGGTCGATAAATATCTTGAGAAGACTGGTTAATCCTCATATCACAGCATTGTGAAGAGGGATCAGTGCAAATTATTTCAACCAATTCATTAAGCATTACACTTATTATGAGGGCATCGTTGACAATGAGTGGGCATTCGCCAATTGAGAAATTTGGCTGGGAGTCACATGTCGAGATTAATGGAGGAGCCTCAGGCGAAGCAACTGATGAAATGAGGGTAGTGTCCAGTTCAATATTTGGAGAGTCAGTATTGGTGGCACTACAAATCTCGATATCATCAGGAGGATCGACTGAAGACGGAACAGCAGAAAGCTGAGATTGTTGGCGCTTGGCGACCTGGGCCCTGGTTCGATGGCATATCGGAGAACATGCTGCAACGTTCGACGAAGAGTCCTTCGAACAGTCACACGTATTACTGGACATCTTCAAATAGCCACAGAGTGGGAGATCAGTGCTTCGACCAAAGTGTAGTATGAAGAGGGCAGAACGAAATGGAATCAGCACACAATGTGCAGATGGAGGAGTTGATTCGAGGAAACACCTAACCGACAGAAACAACAAGGCAGGCGCAAGAGGCAAATGAATAAATGCCGGAGGGAATTTTGAACAGGTCTGACAAAAACCGAAAGAATGAAAGGCCAAAGGAAAACCTGACCTAACAGCCCTAACTTAAGTCCCCCAGGCAGGGAGTGGAACCGAAGGTGCAGACCAAACAGCGGCGACGAAAATTTAGAACAGCTACCCGTTGCACCAGGACATTTCAACAGGAACTGTCCAGTTGCAAAAGGCACAGACTTGCCGTGTCTCCGAGGAGATAGGCCTAAACGAGAAAAAGCCTGGCCCCCGACTCACCAATGCACAAAATGAGCCAACCTAACCTGCCCTAGGAATTACGTGCATTTCCCAACCAGAAGAAGAAAGCCTGCGGGGCAGCCCGGAGAACCCTGTGGTAAACTCCGGGCCAGTTGTTCCAGCCCAAAACTCGATACATTACCTGGAGACCCAGTCCCAGATGTTGGGGACCACCCGATGGTCTTGGGAGACTCCTGTTGCCCCTCAGACGGGATGTTCACACCCAAGAGACCCCCAGCAGACCACCTGCCTGACTGGCGAACCAGCACGACGGACCAGTGGCCATGCGTGGGAGCCCCACGAATGATCCGATCTCCGCCCTCTTGGGAGCGCCCGGTGTGCCCGCCAAAGTGCAATGGCAGGGCCGGACCCTGGAGAAGGCAGGCCGGACTTCCGATCGCCCGCCGAAGTTGGCCCGAAGACCCCCTCCGACTTGCGACCGGCTGCCCGGTCTGCACCGAAGACCCTGCTCAACCATAGGCGCTTACCACTGGTGGGGGCTATGACCCATATGGGAGCATCCTGAAGCCTCTCAGGGAGGGCAGGACCCAGGAACGTAAACCAGAGGCCTCACAGAAAGAGGGCTGGCACCAGGAACCAACATGAACATCGTGCGCCAACTCCGAAGGTAGTGCAAGGACTACATGACCCGTGTAAGCGAAACTCAAAATTACAAAATTGGTTCACGCAGCTGGTTTTAATTAGTTCTTATCTAATTAATGCCTAATGAGCGATGCCCATTAAGCTGATAAGAACAGAGTTGTCCACCTGAATGTTTTGGCGCAGAGTCATGAATAGGCTAAGTGCCGGGTTGACTGGGGGAGAACTAGAGGCCACGCAAGCGTGGAGGTCTGTTTCCGGCAGTCCATTCAGGTGGAACTTAATTTTCGGGAAGCCCTTGCATGTAGTTCAGTATGGACTGAGTACGAATGCAACGACCATCCCTTTACAGAACGGAAAACCAGACATAGCTGGAAACCAACATGGTTTTTTACTAGAATACATAGTGAATTTAACAACTAAAAATAAAACTTCTTAAAACTTAACATAGAATAATATCCGGTGAACAAACATACTTTGGCAGTTTATATGCGTCTAAAGTTCAATGTCCCTTAGTTCGGGGTGTTATCTTCGTTACTTTCTTCGTTGTTTCCCTCGTTGTGGGTTTGATTGTCATTATCAGCGGTGGTTGCTTCCGTTCTTCTTTCTTGAGTCATGTTGGGACGGGAGAACGCAAGGTGTCCAGGATCTTCCGGTTCGATTTCATGTGGTCTATGCGAATCATTCGTTAGAACGGTAGGATCATATTGGCGGACGCCGCTCAAGTGCTCAATATATATATATCCCGGGACCACCTGAGGACATCGCTGCAACACAGCTTGGCCATTAGTTTGATATATGATCTTGTGCAGAAGATTCGGAGGAATGCTTCATTTCTTGGGTCCCAAGTCCCAAGTGCGCCAGCAACGAAAGGAAGGATTTGTACGTTGTTACTTGGGGTTTTGAAGAAATCGATAATATGCAAGTAGGTTTCGATCTTTCTCTCCCAAGCCAAGTCGTAGGCATTTCTTCCGTTTTCGAATGTTACCGTGGCGTCAATGATGTATATTGTGTTGTTATATGCAATTACCAGATCTGGGCGGCAAGTGAATCCCGGGATTCTTTGGTTTTCGTAGAGAATCTGGGCCCTGGGCGACACAGCTTTTTTGATTCTGGTAACTACAGAGTTGTGTCTTGGGGTCCAAGCACGGGAAGTGTAGTAACAGTGGCAAATCACATGTGGCAGGGTTTCTCGATTGCACTTGTTGCAACACCTACACTTCTGCTCCTCAGGGGGATTCCATGACTTGTAACCATTCAGAGGCACAACCCCAAGTCTTGCAGGTGAACAAACCTCCACTCTGCGAATCGTGTGTAAGCTCCTGTGCTGCTCATGCAACGCTCAATCACTCGAAAGGTGTTATCACTTGTGGTGAATTACTGAATGTTTCAGTAGAATAAATCACTCGGGAATTGAGTAGTCAAGGAGTGACGCATGTACGCCGAATCACAATACGGCGGGATGGACAACTCCTAGACACAAAACATCACATAATCACCTTTCATTTTCCGACATTGCCTGAATTCATTTATGCCGGTTACATCAAATTACCAGTTCGAGCCTATATTCCAAACCCGTTAAGATGTTTTAAATGCCAGCGATTTGGCCACTCCCAAGGTAACTGCCGCGGGACACTCACTTGTGCCCGTTGTGCCGAAAAGGACCATGATAGTAAGCAGTGCACTGCACAGGAAAAGTGCGTGAACTGTAAAGGCGATCACACTGCCTACTCCCGTGTCTGCCCACGCTGGCAACTGGAAAAACAAATCACTGCAGTTAAAGTTAAAGAACAAATTTCTTATCCTGAAGCACGTCGTAAAGTTCTAAATACAACACCTACCACTGGCCTTAGCTATGCTGCTGCTGCTGCTAAAACCCCTTCTGAACCGAAAAATAAACCATCTCAGTTACCTCCTGTAAAATCTTCTGATTCTGACTCTGATAAATCTGTTCTCAGTGTTCCTGACGCATCAAATCCTAAAAAGAAAAAATCTAGATCTAAAAATTCT
Source organism: Araneus ventricosus (assembly GCA_013235015.1). Lineage (NCBI taxonomy): Eukaryota > Metazoa > Arthropoda > Arachnida > Araneae > Araneidae > Araneus > Araneus ventricosus. The sequence goes on from BGPR01015527.1 coordinate 14,705, forward strand.
TTCAAACTAAAACTTGCTAAACGAGGTCTTTCACAGAAAGACACGACTTCAAAGTTTCAAAAATCAGCTACTAAGAATTCCGTCGCTTTGGGACTTGCGACTCAGGGTTTAGTCCACAAGGACTTGCCGTCAATTTTTGGTGGCGTGCCCAAAAGTCCCGATCGAATTGCACTTCATCCATCTGAAGGGGAGGATGAAGAGATCACAATGAGTTGTGATGTTTCACCAACTCGAACAAGTGTTTCAAATACCTCCCCCTACACAACACTCTCTTAATGTTTACCTACCTCTCTTGGAATTGTCGCGGCATTCGGTCCAAACTTCATGACATCAGGACCATACTCAACAATTTCCATCCCGCCTGTTTTTGTCTCCAAGAAACCTTTTTGGCATCCAACATTCCCCTAAAACTGCGCGGTTATAACTGTGTGCGGAAAGATACGGACACTGGATCTCATAGCTCTGGGGGCGTCTGTATCTTGACTTCAAATTTATATCCGAGCACACCTCTCACTTTACATACTACTTTGCAGGCTGTGGCTGTTCAAGTTCATACACGAGCATTGGTTACAGTCTGCTGCATCTATTTACCGCCTCATGATGTCATTACCCAACAACAGTTAAACAACTTAGTGGACCAGGTTCCCAAACCTTTTTTGTTACTTGGTGATTTCAACGGACATAGTGCTTTGTGGGGTTCGGATAGTACTAATTCTCGTGGGCGACAGATTGAACAGTTTATTTCGAATAACTGTCTCTGTCTGCTCAATAACGATGAAAAAACGTACTTCCATGAACCGACACGTTCATTTCATAGTCTGGATCTGGCCATCTGTTCTCCTGACCTCCTACCATTGCTGAATTTTGAAGTTGGAGATGATCTGCATAATAGTGATCACTTCCCCCTAATAGTCTCCCACGCTGATAGTGGCGGTGCGATTCAGCTTCCACCGCGTTATCTATTCCAGCGGGCAGACTGGGCTGCTTTCATGCAGTTGGCGGGAGTCACTGAGGCTATGGTTAGTACTGCAGACATATCGGAAGCAGTACAACATGTCGTTGATATTATCATAAACGCCGCTGATAACACCATCCCAAAGAGTTCCCCACGTCTAAGGAAATTCCGTAGACCGTGGTGGAATGAAGCCTGTCGAGACAGTTACAGGAAACAAAGAAAGTGTTGGAACGTTTTTCGTCGGTACCCTACGACGGAAAATCTCGTCGCTTTTAAACGAGCTCGAGCCTTTGCACGCCGCATTCGTCGTCGTAGTCAGAGGGAATCATGGATACAGTTTGTCTCATCTATCACATCCTCTACTTCGAGCAAACACTTGTGGAAAAAGGTGAAGGCTGCCAATGGGGTTTATAAAGAATTTTCGATTCCTGTTCTGAATACAGGACATGCGTCATATTCTTCTCCATTGGATGTCGCCAATATTCTCGGCCAAACTTTCGCCCAAGTTTCTGCTGCTGATTCGTATAACTCTTCTTTCGTGGCAATTAAGAATCGCGCGGAGCGTATGACTTTGAATTTTTCGAGTCGACGACCGTTTCCATACAATAGTGAGTTTAGGATGTTTGAATTAAAAGCTGCTCTATCTAAAGCTCATGATTCTAGTCCTGGTCCAGATGGAATCGCATATAGTATGCTTCGCCACTTGAATGCGGTGTCGCTCTCAAATCTCCTGTACCTGTTTAACAGAGTATGGAGAGAGCAAAGTTTCCCACGCCAATGGCAAGAAGCTGTTGTGATTCCCATCCTCAAACCAGGTAAAGATCCCGCTAACCCTCTGCACTACAGACCGATTGCGTTAACTAGTGTCCTGTGCAAGACGCTTGAGCGTATGGTCAATGCACGGCTTGTCTTTGAATTGGAAAAACAGGGTTGTATTCCACCATTGCAAAGTGGTTTCCGTAGAGGACGTTCAACATTTGATAACATCGTCCATCTCGAAACACAAATTCGCAATGCTTTTGTGCGTCGTAACCACCTTGTTTCCATTTTCTTTGACGTTGAGAAGGCATATGACCGCACGTGGCGGCATGGAATCCTTCGAAAACTTTATAACTTGGGTTTTAAAGGCAATTTGCCATTGTTTATTAAAAGGTTTTTATCATCCCGTACCTTTCGAGTACGACTGGGAAATTTTTATTCTGATCCTTTTAATCAAGTTGAGGGTGTTCCGCAGGGGAGTGTCCTCAGTGTTACTCTTTTTATCCTTCATTTTAGTGAAATTTTAAATCATTTGCCTCTATCTGTCACTGGTACATTATATGTTGATGATTTGCAGATCTCTTGTCAGGGTTGTAATTTGCGTTTGATCGAGCGACAGCTGCAAAACGCGATTAGCAAAATAGTAAGTTGGTGCGATGAAAATGGCCACACACTTTCTGCTGAAAAGAGTAAATGTGTCCACTTTTGCAGAAAACGAGGCATTCATCTTGATCCCATCCTTTCCATACGAAATGACGCCATTCCGATTGTTGACGAGATTCGATTTTTGGGAGTGATTTTCGATCGGAAGCTCACTTTCCTTCCGCATATCTTACAATTGCGGAAGAAGTGTGAGAAATCGCTTAACATCCTAAAGGTACTCTCTTGTACGTCTTGGGGTGCAGATCGAACCTCCCTACTTCGCATATATCAAGCTGTCATTTTGTCTCGGATTGACTATGGATGTTTTGTATATGGCTCTGCCAGGTCTTCTGCTTTACGCAGGCTAGATACCGTACACCATTCTGCCCTACGAATCTGCTCAGGGGCTTTTCGAACTTCACCAGTCGAGAGCCTCTATACTATTTGCCACCAACTCCCCTTGCACTTGCGGCGGAAAAAACTTTCCTTGCAGTATTATTTCCGGGCTCTGTCCCATTCTCAACATCCTACTTCTCATATGACTCTTCCTGCTACCCTCCGAAGGATTTACAATGCTCGCCCATCTCACATTCTCCCTTTTTGTGAGAGAGTGAAAAGCATAATCCAAGATTCGGAGTTCAACTTTCCAGATATCCAGACTGTCGATTTCCAAATTTTCCCACCTTGGAATATTCCCCAGTTTTCCTTTTTGAATCCATTCTCTGGTTTTGATAAAAGTAAGACATCTCCAGTGATTTACCAGCAACTTTTTAGTTTCCATCGCTCTCGGTATTCCTCATACAGGCCAATTTTTACTGACGGTTCAAAGGCAGTCGGCCATGTTGGATGTGGTATTATTTTTGATGCCGACATCAGCAGTTTCCGTCTGCATACATCCTTTTCAATTTTGTCAGCAGAGTTAGTGGCGATCTTCTACGCTCTCCAGAAGATATCTCTCTCATTTCAACGCCAATTTTGCATTTATACTGATAGCATGAGTTCCTTAGAAACACTTTGTCATCCTCACTTTCAAATGCATCCAGTTGCTATGGAAATCTTGGGACTTCTGCAGACTCTTCAACATAGGGGTTTTTGCATTTTGTTTTGTTGGATCCCGAGTCATGTGGGAATTGCTGGAAATGAGCAGGCAGATCACAGTGCAAAGACAGCTGCTTCTCTCTTGCACCGTGAAATTCCTTACTGTGACGTGAAGAAATCAGTTGCACGATGCATTTTTTCTCTGTGGCAAGAGACATGGGACCTGCAGGTCCGAAATAAATTACATTACATCAAACCTTCTATTGGTTTGTGGCCAGTTCTGCCTATACGAGGGGCTGATGTCAAACTGACTCGCCTCCGTATAGGACACACTAGAGCTACACATAAGCACCTTCTTTTTGGTGAGAGAGTACCGATGTGCCCCACGTGTAATGTTGAACTAACTGTTTATCATATTTTAATCGAATGCTCGAATTTTAATCGTCATCGAATTCATTTCTTTAATTCATCGTTTTTAACTTTGGCTGAACTGCTGGGTGAGAAACACCATCCAGATATTTTTAATTTCCTCAAAGCTATACGCTTTTTAACATGTATTTAATGTCTTCAACCATTTGTTCGTTTGAGTATTTTTTTTTAATTTTGTTTCTAGTTTACCTTTTAACTGTCTTTTCTTCCTATATCTGAAAGTATCCTTACTTTTGACAAAAATTTTATCCAACTGTTCTGTTTTAACCATTTGAGTGGCGCAGCATGGCCAAGCCTGGCTCTTGCGCCATAAAACCAAAACTCACTCACTCACTCACTCACCCAACTCTATGACAACAAAGGATAACATATCTACCCATAAATCTGCTTTTTTAATATTTACACTATTTTATATACATTAGTTCCACATTTTTATCTTGCCCTATTTTATAGTTTAGCACAAACCTAAACAAATGTTTGGCGCAGCTTGGCCAATTCTGGCTCTTGTGCCATAAAACCCCAATCAATCAATCAATCGACTCTGGTTTTGATCAGAGAAAAAGGGGGAAAGAATGAACAAAAAAATTCATACACTCAAAAACAACACTTGAAATCGCATCAAAATGAACCATACCCGTTCCAATGTGAAGAGGAAAGTGAACTTCTGCCTCTATAGTGGTCGGGTGTTTTGAGAGTTCATTTGCGCCTTTCAGGCATTGATTTCGACTGACAAAAAAGTAGCTGATATAGATTGCGATCATCAGCAAATTAAACTTTCAGCTCAACAGACTTTAGGAAAAATAGGGGATATTATTGCCCATTCCTCAACAATTACCAATGAAACGATTCTTTAATTAAAAAGAGAAAATAAAATGGAAAAAGTCAACTCTGATTTTGGATCCACTAAGTTCTGCTGAACCATATTTTTTATCCTGGATTGAAATTTTCCCTTAGAGGCCATTCTTTTCTCATCCTCTGTTGTTTTCACATACCATTATGCAGTAAGACACCTTTTAAGCTTCTCTTACTAGAATTTGGTCTCCACCGAGATGTATTATGATCAGTGGTGGAAGTTTTGATCCATCAGTCCGAGACTTAGAGCTCTGGGAATATCTGTACACTACAGTATACAAGTGATTCTTCTTGAGAAAAATACCTGATAAATTCTTTTTCTCGATTTCTTTACCAAGAAAATGTTGTTCCTGTAGCAAGTAAATTTTTATTTTTAAGTGGAAATCCTAAAACTAGGACACTTTGTTTTAAAAATTTAACTTGCATAATAAATTATTTAACTTACCTTGTGCAAATTTTTGTGCTTCAGAATTCGTTTCTGTGCTTGTGTACGTGTACAATTTTATTTTATGATTGTACTTCTTTTAGTGTAGTGTTGTATTTTATAACAGTTATAATTAACAAAATTTAACAAAAATATTAACTATAAATTAATTAGTCAAAAATGAATTAAAACTCTTTGTATTATATGGAATGGCGCATATGCAGCTATTTCTAATATCGTTGAGCACGCAAAAAGGTGTATCGTTTTTACTTTCTCGTATACGAAGTATACAAAGAGAAAGTATTGTAATCGTCAAAAAAATTCGAACTCGAGATTTTGACGAATCTCCACTTAGAAAGTATACGAGAAAGTTTAAGGGAGACCACTCCCGCTGGTTTGTTTAAATCTTCTGTTTCTTATTTATACTTTTTCTTGTTTTACCTAATAATTTATATTTCTATTAGTTGTATTTTATATTTATTATTGCATTTTACTTCAAAATTCTTTTTAAATTTTAATAACAATGTATTTTACTTGATAATAGTTTACATTAATTTTTACTAAATAGCCCCTCGCCTTCTTTTGATTTTAAAAAAATCTGTGGGTGATGGAAAAATATCAAATGTCGTTTTTGTGATCAACATGTCTGATTTACTCAAAAACATCTGAGATTCTGTCAACCGCCAGATTCGTGCTGACCTGTGCATTTCTTAAAGTTTGTTTTAGCAGAAATAGGGAATTGGGGCTTGTTTCAATACGTATTTTGTACTTCCAAACCCTTTAGAGTGGTCCCTTTTGAATGGAGGTTGGCCGATGCAGAGAAGTTTCACCGTATTGTTACTGTTTTTTCTTCCAATGATCTTATAATCAAATCATGTTACTACATGAAAATATTTCTCTTGAACTGCACCATGCAATGGTTCGCCATTTCTTTCAAAACAATCCTTTGCCATATGAACAAACATCTAGTGGTCCCTTAGGGCGGCCTCCAGAAATTATTTTAAAGCTTGTTTTTTAAATTTTATTGAATTATTTTTCTACATTGAAGAGTTCAATCAACAGCGAAAATGGAAAAAAATTACTGAAAATAAAGAGAGTAGGCAAAAAATGAATCTATTAGTAGGAAATACACGAGTTTTGCTCAGAAAACAGCCTTTGGAAGATCAAAACTCGCTTATTGTGCAACAGCTAAGCAACACTTCGAACAGCGAAAACTGAAGTTTCCTTCCATCGAGTTTGGCAGTGGCACAGGCTGCTTTTGCTGCAGTTCAAGTTTATGCACGGCCAGCTTTAATAAACATTCATTTTCTTCTATTACAAGTCACTCCATGAAGAAAGATGCAGCAATAATTTTCCAAAAGACAATTCAGATAATTACAATAAAAAAGTTTTGAGCCATTTAGAAGGAAACTGTTTTTTAAAAGTTATATTTTAATTGTATTATTTTGAAGATTTCTTTTTTTTCTTGCAGCAATGCTCAGTTTTGAGCTGATGAGATGCTACTGACAAACAGTAATGATTATTTCTATGAAATTTCATTGCTTTATTTTTTCCTACATTTAGCATGTTTATGCAATTAACATAATAAAACTTTTATACCTGTAAAACAAGTTCGAGAAATGAGAAAACAAAATGAAATATGGTGATCTAATTCCACATTTTCAATTAGAAAATGTTACAGAGGCTCATTTATACATTAAAATATATATGACCAACTATGTAAGCAGAGTTTTCCCAATTTTGTGTCTTTTTATTATTTTGGAGGCAAAAAGGTTTTAAATAGGACAACTAAAGTTGAATGGAGGAAGTTTAATAAACTAAAATAACTAGATGAAATGAAATATTTTTTTATTTTGAAAATAAGCAGTATGCTATTTATGTTCAGAATAGCATGGTAGAATGGTTTTCTTTTCAACATTGCTGATAAATGAAATGGGATCTTTTTATGCAAGTTTTTTGCAAGACACTGAAATTTTTTTTAACTATTTGCCTTCCTCGCAGTCTTGCTAAATTAGATGTTTTTCTCCTCTGTCAATATGTTGAGAAGGCTACCTTTTCTTTGTCACCATCCATTTGCACTTATTTGGAGAAAGGTTTTCAAAAGGAACAGAGACATTGATTTTCCACCAACTATTTCTTTGTAAACGAAATATGCATTTAAAACAATGCAGCCAGTATTTTATTGTTTTTTGTTCATCAAGATGTCTATAGGGCAGTTTATCATATTCATTCAGAGATCCCATCCGTGAAGCCATTCTAAGAATGAATTTACTGTCATTGCAATATCTCTGTAATATCTTCATTTTGTTGTTACATCTTGACAGAGTGGTTTGATTCAAATTAATAGTGCAGGATATTTTTTCATTTTTCTTTCAATGGTAAGCACATAAAAGCACATTCTTGTTTTAGAAATATTTCCTTTATTTGCAATAAACTTTTTTCGAATAATCTGGAATACCTTTTCGATTCCTTTTTAATGTTAGATACGCATCTTCAAAATTAGAACGCAAGATGATTCAGGAGAGCTTCTCGAATTGCAAGGATGTCAGCTATACTCAAATTAGATGCAAGGATGTCAGGTATACTCGACTGCTAGATTTATTGCTGTTACAGTGAAGGAACGGAAAGAAAGGGACGTTCTGTTATGAGGATGGCCTTCTGAGGCCCGTCGAGTAGATATGAGCCGAGCAAACTGTCTCCCACAGTTTGCTCGGCCAAACAGTCCAGGTGTTGATAATGATTTTGATTGCTGTTGATATGGAATTTCACACTTTGTTTCTTGTGGGTGTGAGTTATGCAGAAGCACCCTCCTATCTCTTAACAATGTGATCTTGTGTGCGAAAAAAAATCCTGGGTGGAAAATCAGTCAGCAGTAGTAGTCTTCATCTTTTTGTTCAGGTCGTGATTTCAATCCCATGTTCCTGTGTTATTATTGCTTGATTTTGTGTTCCTTACCTTCTTGGAAATTAGTGAACAATCGTATTGAATCACGCTGTGCAAATACTTTACCAAATCAACAATACTTAAATTAATTTGTTAACAAGTTATTGTTGTTACAATTAAAAATAAAATTTAAAAAAATTGTGAAATGATATATACAGGGTGAGTTTGACCTATTATGCCAAACGAAAGAGGGTGATAGAAGAGCCCATGGGGATCATAAAACACTATAGCAACCCTGTCCAATCTCTAACCGTTTGTAAGTTATGACGGATAAAATGATTTTGCTAAAAATCGTGAAACAAAATCCAAATTTAAAACGTTTTGGACAAATCTACACGCAAAGTAAGCACATATTCTGCAAGAGCAGTTAAAATCCTTTAAGATGACACCATTTTCATCAAAATACATGGATTTAAAGTCGAGTTATAAGCGCCGAAACGTTGCCAAAATTCAAAATCGAATTGTCGCCAAACTTTTTAATATTGAATACCGCAAACACCTTACAAGCCAAAATCTGTCAAATTTACCAAAAACTTGTACATTCTATCAGCTTTCGAATGAGCCTGCCATAAACCATATCAGTGTTTTATTTCAGGAGAAATTTAGTCTTTCGTTGGCAATACATCACTGAAATCCCCCTCAGGGGCACATCTTCTCTAGATGTGACGGGATTCACGACCCCGAGGTACCCTAGTGTCTATTTCTCCTTCCGTTTTTGTCTCCCCTTGAGTTTTTTTGCTATTTTCTTCTTTCCCTCGAGGGTAGGCGAGGGAGCTCTCCATGAGAAGCAGTTGCCGCTCTGTTTGCTTCGTGCTTCTCATGGACAGCAAATTACCCCCACGTGTTGGCCGTGCGTGGCGACCCATTAGACGGGTGGTACATTTTGGTCCCTGGTGTATCAATCGGCTGGTATCCCAACCACTTGGATGGTCTGCTAAAGGGGATCAAGCGAAGGGGTCACTCCTTGGGCTTGGCGTTAAGGGTGGTCACTGTCCCCGGGGGTGACCCTCAGCGTATAGGTTCCGACTAGCACCAAGGTAAGCGCCGAGGCTGGGAATACCCAGAGCCGGTGGCTGCCTTCCCTTGTTGGGCTCCGTGGTGGGCGGTGCCGTCGGGCCTGAATCACTCTCAATATCGCATGGGTAATTATGAAAATCAACACAGTAATGCTTATTCGAAATTTTTTGTCGTGAATTCCGAGAAAAATGAATTGAAAAACGTATCCCCTATATTGATCCATAAAACCATTATTTCAGTTGTTGGCGAGGTAAAATCTGTCAAAAAATTAAACAGTGGAAACTTACTTATTGAAGTTCTGAATGCGAAGCAATGTGAAAATGTTAAAATTGGAAAAAATTGGAAATATTGCAGTTAAAGTCACCCCGCATCGAACCCTCAACCACTCTAGAGGCGTAATATCTGAAAGCGAGTTCCAAAGAGATCTAGAGGAGGATTTATTGGACTGTCTGAAAGACCAGAAAGTGATAGCCGTCCGAAGGATAACAATCAAACGAAACAATCAAAACTTCCCTACAAAACATCTGATCCTTACTTTTAATACTCCAGTACTGCCAAAATCTGTTAAAATAGCCTATATTAACTGCCCTGTTCGACATTTCATACCAAACCCGCTGCGCTGTTTCAAGTGTCAGAGGTTTGGCCACACAATAACCGCATGCCGAGGTAAACAAATCTGTGCTCGCTGCTCTCTCCCAGATCATGACCCCCTCAGGGGCACATCTTCTTTAGGTGTGACGGGATTCACGACCCCGAGGTACCCTAGTGTCTGCTCTCCTTTCGAGTTTTTGCCTTTTTTTAGTTTCTGCTTTTTCTTCCTTCCCTCGAGGGTAGGCGAGGGAGCTCTCCATGAGAAGCTGTTGCCGCTCTGTTTGCTTTCTGCTTCTCATGGACAGCAATATACCCCCACGTGTTTGCCGTGCGTGGCGACCCTTTAGACGGGTGGTGCACCGTTGGTCCCCGGTGTATCAATTCGGCTGGTAACCTAACCTTCTGGTTAGTCTGCTAGGGATCAAGCGAAAGGGTCATTCTCTGGGGCTTGGCGTTAAGGGTGGTCAACGTTCCTGGAGATGACCCTGAGCGTATAGGTCCCGGCTAGCACCAAGGCAAGTGCCGAGGCTGAGATTGTTCAGAGCCGGTAACTACCTTCCCTTGTTGGGCTCCGTGGTGGGAGGTGCCGTCGGGACCCGAATCACTTTTTAAACCTTGCATGGGTCATGTAAAAAAACCTCCCTTCAGTGGGCAATCTTCTATTCAAAATTTTGATTCTTTTTTCATCATAAAGCGTGTCTCTGATAACAATGAAAATTTTGCAACTGTCTCTCCTTTTCTCGTTGAGAAAGCCATCACTGGCAGTGTTGGCATTGTAACATCAACAAAATTATTGCGTTCAGGTGACTTGCTTGTTGAGGTTGCCTCTAGCAAGCAAGCACAACAAATAGTTAAATTGCATTCCCTCTCAACAATATCTGTGTCTGTGCAGCCACATGAGACCCTTAACTCATCAAAAGGCGTCATTACCTGTGGAAGGCTCCTTAATCTCCCCATTGAGGAAATAACGCAGGAATTGAGGGGTCAAGGTGTTAAGGATGTGCGGCGTATTAACATTCGTCGAGACGGTGAAATTGTGCCTACCAAACATTTCATACTGACATTTAACACACCTCGATTGCCGGAATATATAAAGGCTGGATACGTTCGCTGTTCCGTAAGACCGTATATTCCCAATCCATTAAGGTGTTTCAAGTGCCAGCGTTTTGGCCACTCCAAAACCAACTGCCGCGGGACACTTACTTGCGCCCGTTGTGCAGCGGCTGGCCACGAGAGCACTGGATGCACCGCCGTTGAAAAATGCGTCAATTGTCAAGGTCAGCACACTTCTTTCTCGCGTTCCTGCCCTAAATGGAAGCAAGAGAAAGAAGTTGTTTCTACCAAGTACCAAAAAAACATTTCGTTTCCTGAAGCCCGACGACTAGTTAAAGCGCAAGCACCACCTGATGGTAGGAGTTACGCCTCTGTCGTCGAAAAAAACCCATCCCGAATACCAGACAACCCACTGTCCTCATTGCAACCATGTAGTTACAATGTCCAACTTCCCCTCCACTTCAAAATCTCCTGAACCTGTTGCAATAGCATCTTCATCTGGCACTAAAAATAAAAATATCTTACCTAAACCCAGCTCTCCAACCTCTGAAGTTCTACCAGTTTCACAAGACTCATCTGGATTTACAATAGTAAACAGGAAGAAAAAAACTAAAATAGCTTCTAAAAATCAATCGGCAAACAATAACCAAATCAAAGCCAACACTGCCACGAAATTTTGGAAAAAATCTCCTCAAACATCTGCTACTGAAAAGGATAAATATAAAATTTTAAAAACCAAAACTGATAAAAGTAAAATATCCACAGTTGAAACGGCCAACTCTAACTCCGAGTCGAATGGAGAAAACTCCTCAGACACTGACTCTGACTTAACCGTCACCAGTGCTCCTGAGGTATCAAGTATACAGAAACACAGGGCAAGATCCACATCTGAGAAGTCACAAAAGCTTAAACAAGCCAAACGTGGACTTTCCCAGAAGGATCTCCCTGCAAAACTTAAAAAATCTGCTCACCACAATTCCGTCCCCTCAGGGGCTCACCTTCTTTAGGTGGGTACGGGTGTCCCAATCCCGAGGTACCCAGGGATCTTTTCTTATTCCTTTCACCTTTTCTAATTTCCTTTTCCTCATGTCAAGACCACAGATGGTTTGTTTTTATAAATTTTTTCTGACTTATTTAATGACTTTCCTAGTTTTTTGGCACTTTTATCATTTTGATGTTTACTGCATTATTTTGTTTTGATCCTATGTTACTTATGTTGATATTCCTTTTTTCGTTTATTATGCTTTCTGTTTATTTCCCTCGATGGCAAGCGAGGGGGCTCTCCATGAGACGCTGTGTCCGCTTGGTTTGCTTCTCATGGACAGTCAAAAACCCCACGTGTTGGCCGTGCGTGGCGACCCTTTAGACGGGCGGTACACTGCTGGTCCCCTGTGTATCAATTCGGCTGGTAGCTAGCCGCCTGAGTGGTTAGTTTGCTAGGGATCAAGCGAAGGGGTCACTCCTTGGGCTTGGCGTTAAGGGTGGGCACTGTCCCCGGGGGTGACTCCCAGCGTATAGGTTCCGGCTAGCACTAGGGTGGATGCCGAGGCTGGGTGTATCCAGAGCCGGTAATTGCCTTCCCTGGTTGGGCTCCGTGGTGGGCGGTGCCGTCGGGCCCGAATCGTTTCTAATATCATATGGGTCTCTTAAATCACGCTGTACCGACTTTGACTATTGATGAACTGGCTTCTTATACTCGTTTCCTAATCATTTCATTTGAAAATAATAAATTGCAAAATAAGTCTCCGTTTCTGATTGATAAAGCTCTTAAGAGTATAGGTGGTGAACTGAAATCTGTTAAAAGGTTACGATCAGGTGATCTACTAATTGAAACTGTCTCATCTTTACAAACAAAATCTTTTCTGCTAGCTAAGACTTTTCTCGATCTTCCAGTCAGTATTACACCTCACAAAACATTAAACACTTGCAGGGGAGTAATATCTGAAAGTGAATTACTGGGCACTTCCGAAGATGAAATTCTAGAGGGTTTTTCTGCACAAGGAGTAACTCACGTCCGACGTATCAAAATCAAAAGAGGTACCGAAACATTTGATACTAAACATTTAATTCTTACATTCCGTACAACTATCCTTCCCGCCACTATTAAGGCTGGATATCTGAATTGTAAGGTTCGACCATATATCCCAAGTCCTCTGCGTTGTTTTAAGTGTCAGAGGTTTGGGCACTCAAAAACTAGTTGCCGATCCACTACTACCAATTGTGCACGCTGTTCCGAGTCCGGTCACGAAGATGCATCATGTACTAATCCTGAATTGTGTTATAACTGTAAGGGAAATCACTCAGCGTCTTCAAAGAATTGTCCAAAATGGACTGAAGAAAAACAAATCCAGTCTGTTCGAGTCCTTCAAAGGAAATCCTACCAAGAGGCCAGAAAAGTTATAGAAGCCCGTACACCTGCTTCAAACTCTGCATTGTATTCTTCAGCAGTTAAAACTCTCACTCCAATCAATTCACAACAACCAGTTCTGGCTAAACATAAGGTTTCTGGAGTTTCTTCAGTTATAAGTCCCCCTGATGGAAATGACCAAACTATTACTGTCAAGATGAGTGAGTATCTTGCTCTACTGGAAATCAAAAAGTCGTGGGAAGAATCTTCATCTCCTCCTGCACCTAAAAAATCAAAACGAAAGAATAATGTTAAGAAAGACAAGAATAATGCACAGTATTTAAAAGATTCTCCTGTCGGAGGTAATAAAGAAGTAAATAAAACCGATGATAAGGATCAGTTAATTGATTTTAATATCCATCCATCTGACGACTCTTTAAGTGGTATGGATCAGGATCAAGATGACTCAGATTTTAAAAATAAATCTTCCAAGAAGTATACGTCAAAGTTCTTTAAGAAACCTACGTAAGTCATCCGGGGTTCCTTTTTAATTTTTTAATTCTTTTTCAACTTAATGTCTTTTTGCATTTCCTGGAACTGTCGCGGTTACAGGTCTAGAATTGATGACATCAAGTCAATGATTAATAAGTACCAACCCGTTTGCATTGGTCTTCAAGAAACTTTCTTAAAATCAACAGTGTCTACCAAAGTACGTGGCTATAATTGTACCCGGAAAGATGTTGCTACAGAGATCAGTTCTTCAGGTGGTGTTTGCATATTAACATCGAACCTTTACCCTAGTAATACTCTCTCGCTCCACACGTCCTTACAAGCTGTGGCTGTACAAGTCCATTTCAAATCTCTTCTTACAGTCTGTAATATCTACCTCCCGCCACATGACACCGTCAGTCAATACGATCTCAATCAGTTAATGAATCAGCTTCCAAAGCCATTTATAATGATTGGAGATTTTAATGGACATAGTACGCTGTGGGGCAATAATGACACCAATTCCCGAGGACGACAGATTGAACAGTTAATATCTGACCATTGTCTCTGTCTCCTTAATAAAGACCAGACAACATATTTCCATGAGCCGAGTCGTACTTTCCACTCTCTTGATTTGGCGATTTGCTCTCCTTCTCTATACCCGTTGTTGAGTTTTGATGTTGGAAGTGACCTTTGTGGCAGCGATCACTTTCCATTGCTTCTTTCATACGCTGAAAATAGTGTTTGTGTGACTGAACGTCCACGTAGTTACATTTTTCAGCGCGCAGATTGGAGCAAATTTTCGGAATTGGCAGAGATCACTGATACAATGGTGCAAACTGCAAGTATCAACGATGCTGTTCAAATTGTTACGGAATCGATCCTCCGTGCCGCTGACGCTTCAATCCCGAAAAGTTCTTCAAGTCCCCGCCGACTTCGAAGGCCATGGTGGAATGACGCCTGCCGAGATGCGTATAAAAGGCAGAAAAAATTATGGGATAGATTCCGCCGATACCCTACAACGGCAAATCTTATTGCCTTCAAAGGGGCTAAAGCATTTGCTCGCAGAGTTCGACGTCAGAGCCAAAGGGAATCATTTATACGTTACGTATCTTCCATCACTTCATTCACATCTAGTAAAGAGTTATGGAGAAAAGTCAAAGCAGTCAATGGTCTCTATCAAGATTTTACTTTGCCGATATTGAGGATTGGTACTACAGTTTTCTCTTCACCAGAGCATATTGCTCATGTTCTTGGTCATTCATTTGCCAAAGTATCTAGCTCTGATTCTTACTCGTCTGCTTTCAAAGTGATTAGAGACCGAGCTGAAAAAACGCCTATATTTTTTTATAGTGAGCAACATTGTTCATATAATTGTGATTTTAAAATGTTTGAGTTGAAGAAGGCTCTATCTCAGTGTCGAAATACTTCTCCTGGACCAGATGGTATTGCATATTGCATGCTTAATCATTTAAATGACGATTCCCTCTTTAATATTCTTCAGTTGTTCAACCGTATTTGGAAGGAGGGAATATATCCTACAAAGTGGCGAGAAGCTATTGTAATCCCAATTCTGAAACCCGGAAAGGATAGTGCGGACCCTATGAGTTACCGCCCAATTGCCCTTACAAGTTGTTTATCTAAAACTCTCGAACGGATGGTAAATGCCAGATTGGTATACGTTTTAGAGACTAGCAATTTTCTCCCAATTCAACAGAGTGGATTCCGTAAAAAGCGCTCCACTATAGATAATGCTGTTTATCTGGAGACTCAAGTCCGCAATGCATTCCTTAGAACTCATTTGGTCTCGGTTTTCTTTGATATTGAGAAAGCTTATGACCGCACATGGCGCTACGGTATTCTGAAGACATTGGCAAATTTTGGGTTTTGCGGAAATTTACCGATTTTTATTCAAAACTTTTTACTTCTTCGTAGTTTTAAAGTTCGCATCGGATGTACATTGTCCGATTCTTTTATCCAATCTGAAGGCGTTCCTCAGGGCAGTGTCCTGAGCGTCACACTTTTTATTCTCCATATATCTAATATTCTTTTAAATTTGCCTCAGTCAGTTCAAGGGACTCTCTATGTGGACGACCTGCAGATTTCTTGTCAGGGATCAAGTATGCATTTAATTGAACGACAGCTTCAGATTGCTATCAATAATATTCTTACATGGTGCACACATAATGGACATACCATATCTCCTAGCAAAAGTTGTGTTGTTCATTTTTGTAGGAAAAGAGGCCTACATCCAGATCCTGATCTCTATATTGGCAATCAACTCATACCTGTAGTGAATGAAGTGCGATTTCTTGGGATAATTTTTGATCGCAAACTCACTTTCCTTTCGCATATTCGATACCTGCGAAAGAGATGCGAGAGATTATTAAACATCCTAAAGGTTTTATCAAATACTTCATGGGGAGCAGACCGTACTTCTCTTCTCAGAATATACGAGTCTGTAATTCTTTCTCGCATTGACTATGGTTGTGTTGTGTACGGTTCTGCATGTGCTTCTAATTTGAAAAAGATTGACCCTCTTCATCACTCTGCCTTGCGGATTTGTTCAGGTGCTTTTCGCACATCCCCCATTGATAGTCTTTATGTGGAATGTTTTCAAATGCCACTCTCGTTGAGGCGGCAGAAGTTGTCTATCAATTATTATTTTAAAGTCATGTCAGTATCCAACCATCTTTTAAGCTCTCAGCATGTTAGTAGGGCTCTTACTAGACTTTATAATGCTCGACCATCTAAAATACCTCCTTTTCTGGACCGTACCATGCGTATGCTTCATGACACGTACCTTGACGGTTTACAAGTCCAAAAAGATGCTACTTTCTACCACTCACCTTGGAACATACCTTTTATCCAATATGATAATCCTTTTGCTAAATTTAATAAAAATACCACGGCTCCAGTTGTTTTACAACAAATTTTTTATTACCATCGTTGTCAATATTCCGACTACGTCACAGTTTTTACAGATGGTTCGAAGGCAGATGGACACGTAGGATTTGGTGTCATTATGGATGATGCCAGTTACAGCCATATTCTTTCGGTCTTTTGTTCAGTTTATACTGCAGAAGCAATGGCAATCTCTTATGCCTTAAAACTCATCTCTAGTAGTCAATATCGAAAATTTTGTATTTATAGCGACAGTATGAGTGTGTTGCAACAATTGGAACATATTGAAAATGCCACTCATCCTATTTTATTGAATATAGCAGACACAGTCTATTATTTGAAGAACAAGGGTTTTGATATTGTCTTCTGTTGGACTCCCAGTCATGTGGGTATAATAGGTAACGAGAAAGCAGATTATGTAGCCCGAACAGCTTCTATACCTATAGAACATACAATTCCTCTTGCAGATATACGCAAATCTGTGCAGCACTATATCTTAAATAAATGGCAGGAGACATGGGATCGACAAGTTAATAATAAACTGCACCGTATTAAGCCTTCAATTGTGTTGTGGCCGATTTTTCCTATCCGTGGGTTCGATGTTAAATTAACTCGGCTCCGAATTGGCCATACATGGTACACACACATCTATCTGCTTTCTGGTGATTCAGTGCCTTTGTGTACATCATGCAATGAAGTTCAAACTGTTGAACACATTTTAACAAAATGTCCCGATTTTAATTCTTCTCGTTTAAACTTTTTTAAAACCACTATTTTAGACTTGAATGACTTGGTGGGTGAGACTCCTCACCCGAATTTATTCTCTTTCCTTCGGGATATTGGTTTCCTTTTTCGTATTTAATTCATTTGTTGCGAGTTTATTTGCATAATTTTTTAACTGACATGTTTCTCTCAGTTTTTTTTTAAGAAATGTCACTGCTCGTGACATTTCTACACTTTTTCACTAACCTTTTACATAAGATTTTAGACTTGAAGCATCTTTTAACATGGAAGAGAATTTTACGTAGGAAAATTTAAACTTTTGTTTGGCACAGCATAGCCGAAACCGGCTTTTGTGCCATTAAACGACAACTTCCATTCCATTCCATTCCACCACAATTCCGTCGCTCTGGGACTCGCGGATCGGGGGATAGTTCACAAGGACTTGCCGTCCATTTTTGGTGGTGTACCCCAAGTCCCTGATCTCAAACTTCATCCATCCGATGAGGATGAAGATTTGCAGATGAACTGTGATGCGTCGGAAACTTCACCTTGTGTTCCTACTTCTAATCCTCCAACACTCTCTTAATGGGTACTTTCCTTTCATGGAACTGTCGCGGCATTCGGTCCAAATTACAGGACCTTAAAGGTTTTATTAACATTTTTAATCCTGTTTGCATTGGACTGCAAGAAACATTCTTGTCGTCCAATAACCCTTTTAAACTACGTGGCTATAACAGTGTTAGGAAGGATGCTGCCACTGGAAGTAATCACTCTGGCGGTGTTTGCATCCTTACCTTAAACCTGTATCCTAGCACACCTCTCTCTGTACACACCTCTTTGCAGGCTGTGGCTGTTCAAGTTCATGCTCGAACTTTGATTACAGTCTGCTGCGTTTATTTGCCACCTCACGATGTAGTTAGTCAACAGGATCTCGAAACCTTAGTGGACCAGCTTCCTACACCATTTATCCTGCTGGGCGATTTCAATGGACATAGTACTTTGTGGGGTTCGGATGTCACCAATTCTCGTGGGCGACAGATAGAACAGTTAATTTCCAATAACTGTCTCTGTCTGCTCAATAATGATGAGAAAACATACTTCCACGAACCCACACGCACCTTCCACAGTCTAGACCTGGCCATTTGTTCCCCTACACTTCTGCCGTTGCTGCACTTCACCGTCGGAAGTGATCTCTGCAACAGTGATCACTTTCCCATAATAGTCTCCTATGCTGATAGTGGTGGTGTGATTCAATATCCACCACGGTATCTATTCCAGCGGGCAGACTGGGGTAATTTCATGCAACTGGCAGATATCACTGAGTCTATGGTCAATACTGCAGACATTACGGACGCAGTACAAAATGTTGTAAATTGTTTAATGAACGCCGCAAATAATACCATTCCCAAATGTTCCCCACGGCTAAGGAAATTTCGTAGACCATGGTGGAATGAAGCTTGTCGCGACAGTCGCAGGGAGGAAAAGAAACGCTGGAACATTTTTAGAAGGTATCCGACGACAGAAAATCATGTCGCTTTTAAGCGTGCCAAAGCCCTTGCTCGTCGCATACGCCGTCGTAGCAAGAGGGAATCTTGGATTAATTTTGTTTCTTCAATCACATCCTCCACTTCTAGTAAACAATTGTGGAAAAGGGTCAAGGCTGCTAATGGTATATATCATGAATTTTCCTTTCCTGTTTTAAATACAGGAAATGTGACGCATTCTGATCCGTTAGACATAGCCAATACTCTGGGGCACGCATTTGCACAAGTTTCCGCAGCTGATTCTTATAGTCCTGATTTTGTGGCGATTAAGAATCGCGCGGAGAGAACGCCTTTGCGTTTTACTGCCCGCAGTACCCTTCCATATAATTCTGAGTTCAGGATATTTGAGTTGGAAACCGCCTTGTCTCGAGCACATGACACCAGTCCCGGTCCAGATGGGATCACATATAATATGCTTCGCCATTTGAATACCACTTCTCTTTCCCATCTGTTAATCTTATTTAACAGAATTTGGACTGAGCAGAAGTACCCTTCACAATGGCATGAAGCTATTGTGATTCCAATCTTAAAACCCGGCAAAGATCCATCCAATCCTCTGCATTACAGGCCAATTGCTCTGACGAGCTGTCTCTGCAAGACTTTTGAACGCATGGTCAATGCTCGTCTTATCTTCGAATTGGAGAAACAAGGATGCATCCCCCCGTTGCAGAGTGGTTTCCGTAGAGGGCGGTCTACTTTTGACAACCTAGTTCTGCTGGAAACCCAAATACGCAACTCATTTGTTAGGAGAAACCACCTTGTCTCTATATTCTTCGACATAGAAAAAGCATACGACCGTACTTGGCGATATGGCATACTTTTAACACTTTTTAACTTTGGTTTTAGGGGAAACTTACCCATCTTTTTAAAGAATTTTTTATCTCATCGAACTTTTCGAGTTCGAATGGGGAACTTTTATTCTAATCATTTTATCCAATCTGAGGGTGTTCCGCAAGGAAGCGTCCTCAGTGTCACACTTTTTATCGTTCACCTTAGTCAAATTCTTCATCGTTTGCCATCATCTGTTCACGGAAACCTTTATGTTGATGATCTGCAGATCTCGTGCCAAGGCAGTAACATGGTTTTAATTGAACGACAACTTCAAAATGCAGTGAATAAGCTGGTAGCTTGGTGCAATAATAACGGCCATGCTATCTCTCCTGAGAAGAGTCGGTGCGTCCACTTCTGTCGGAAGAGAAGTATTCATCTTGACCCTGTCATTCATATAAACAATGTTGCTATTCCTGTTGTGGATGACATACGGTTTTTGGGAGTGATTTTCGATCGTAAACTCACTTTCCTTCCGCATGTCTTGCATCTGCGGAAGAAGTGTGAGAGATCTTTGAACATTCTAAAGGTCCTCTCCAGAACATCTTGGGGTGCCGATCGAACCTCCCTTCTCCGTATTTACCAAGCAGTCATTCTCTCCAGTATTGATTATGGATGCATGGTGTATGGTTCTGCCCGTCCTACTGTTTTGAGGCGACTAGATACCATTCACAACTCTGCTTTAAGGATCTGCTCTGGGGCATTCCGTACCTCTCCAGTGGAAAGCCTGTACGTTATTTGTCACCAGCTACCGCTTCATTTAAGGCGACAAAAAATTTCCGCCTTGTATTTCTTTAGAGCACAATCTGTGCCAAAGCACCCAATAAGTCAATTAACATTTTCAGTTTTTCTCCGTAGACTCTATGCTGCCCGTCCCTCTCATATTCTTCTTTAGATGTGACGGGATTCACGACCCCGAGGTACCCTAGTGTCTGGCCTCCTTCCGTTTTTTCCTCCCCTTGAGTTTATTGCTTTTTTTTCCTTCCCTCGAGGGTAGGCGAGGGAGCTCTCCATGAGAAGCAGTTGCCGCTCTGTTTGCTTCTTGCTTCTCATGGACAGCAAATTACCCCCACGTGTTGGCCGTGCGTGGCGACCCATTAGACGGGTGGTACATTTCGGTCCCCGGTGTATCAATCGGCTGGTATCCCAGTCACCTGGCTGGTCTGCTCAAGGGGATCAAGCGAAAGGGTCACTCTCTGGGGCTTGGCGTTAAGGGTGGTCAACGTTCCTGGAGGTGACTCTGAGCGTATAGGTCCCGGCTAGCACCAAGGTAAGTGCTGAGGCTGGAAATTTTCAGAGCCGGTAACTGCCTTCCCTTGTTGGGCTCCGTGGTGGGCGGTGCCGTCGGGACCCGAATTTCCTTTGCTTTTAGCATGGCCTCTTCTAATTGCACCGTATTCTCTGCTGATATTAAGTTTTTTATTATGTCTACTCCTGAAACCTTTCATGAAATTTCACCTTTTCTAGTGCACAAGCTCATTTTATCGACCATTGGAGAAGTTAAAAATGTAAAAAAATTGAAATCCGGAGACTTACTTATTGAGGTATCTAACGCGTCACAAGCAACAACACTCAGTAAACTAACAACATTAGGTCACTTAAATGTCACAGTTTCTGCACACAAAAGTTTAAACTTCTCGCGAGGAGTAATTTCTGAGCGAGGACTCAAAAAACACACTGAATCAGAACTTGTTCAAGAATTATCAAATCAAAAAGTTTGTGGAGCACGACGAATTCAGATTAAACGTGATGGCAAACTAATTCCCACACAGCATATAATCCTCACCTTTTCCGCTCCTGAGTTACCAAAATCCATCAAAGCTGGTTATCTAAGTTGTCCTATCAAACCTTATATACCTAACCCGGTCCGATGCTTTAAATGCCAAAAATTTGGTCATTCACAACAAGCTTGCAGGAGCAACTCTAAAATATGTGCCAAATGTTCTGTTGCGGGACATGACTCCTCTGATTGCATTTCAGATGAAATTAAATGTAGAAATTGCGAGGGAGATCATCCGGCTTTCTCAAAGTCCTGCCCTCGGTGGATTTTGGAGAAAGAAATTCAAGCCACAAAAATCCGCAAGAACATCTCATTTGCCGAAGCTAGAAAGTTGGTCACTGAACGCACTCCCAAACCAGGAGTTGTGTATTCATCTGCTGTCAAACAGAACAAACCAATCAATCAGCCTACTGTCACAGAGTGTGCTCACTGTGGATACCGCGCTAATACTGAAAATTTA
>BGPR01015528.1:0-28239 GCA_013235015.1 Araneus ventricosus
AATATCCTGTCCTTGACGTCCTTATCGAACTTTGGGGTAGGTCCGTGTTTCAGTGGTCTGGACGGGAATCCGAAGCGTCTGTAGTAGATCGGATGACGGTAGCCTTCTCCCCATGTGTATGGCGTAACAGAATGGACTAGGAGTACGACGAAAAAGACAGCAACAATTCTGTGGCAAGCCATCGGAGATTTCGAAGGAGCCATTGCAATCTGAAATAAAGAATACATATAAAGTGGTTTGAAGCAAATGAAAATTGTAGGTCAAAACGTAACTAAATTGTTATGGTGGCTCTAATTCGACATGGTCCAGGATATAAAGCAAAGTCCATGAGTCGAAGACTCACGACAAAAGGGAATTGTGGCAGCTTGTAAAAAATTTGCTAATTCCTTTTTTTAAAAGAAAGTTAGCGTGGGATTGTGGCAGCGTGATGAATTTTTTTTCTCTATTCTGGGCATGGGGTAAGTTTATTTTTATGATGGCTACTTTCAAAAGCCAGATGGCTAATATTTTTAAATCAATCTTATCAGCGTTTTTATGTTTGTATTTGGTTTTCCTCTTTCCTTTAAAATAATGCTTTTTGACGTACAGATATCCTTTGTCTTTTGCTGGGAAATTTCGGGCTAAGAGAAGCTATATTTGGCGTAATGCAAGCTTCTTACAGAAAATTTCCCAATTATTATTTTGAATCCATTTCGAAGTCCTTAGCTCTTGGAAAAATGGACTAGTTTTTTCGATTCCCTTTGAGTTTATCTTTGATTTGACTTTCTATGAATGATATTGATTTCCATATGTTATTCAACAATGTTGAATTAAATTACTTATACGTATTATTAGTTATTAAAATTCACCTGTGTTTATTATTGTAGAATTTTATCACAGAAATTTTCTGAAATAAAGGCCAGTGTTGTCAGGTGGTAACAAACTGTTTTTTAGCAAGTAAAACAAAACATCATAGAACAACATAAAACAAAATAGGATTTTTTAAAAGTATTTTTTCCTATGTTTTACTCAAGAAATGAAAGTCAAAATATATTTTAAAATCAATTTTTAAAAAATCAGGCTTTTAAGAATTAAGACAATGAATATACCATTCACCGATTTTTAAGGTATCTTGTTCTTTTGGTGTGCTGCGAAAGTTTGGAGAGGAAGCTGCCAGATAAGATGTCATCCTCGTCATCCGACCACGGTTTAAACTTACGCGGTCCGTCCTCGTGCTGCTTCAAAACGGGATGTTATTATAACTAAATTAAACGAAACTGACTAAGGTGTTTTGTAGTTTCCAAAGTGAGTATTAATTGACTCTATAACCAGAGTTTTATGACACAGTAATAAAACCAAATTCTATTGTAAAGTTGACTTGTTATCGTATGCCTGACTTACCCTTAATTTTGCTTAAAAGTTTTGAATGACCCACAGCATTCTAAGTAATATGCCACATTTTTACTTTCTCGTATACGAAGTATACTAGGAGAAAGTATTGTAATCGTCAAAAAATTCGAACTCGAGATTTTGACGAATCTCCACGTTTTAGACCTCCCCGAGTCCGAAAAACACAATTTTGGAATTGTGTCTGTCTGTGAGCACGATAACTCGAAAACTAGTAGAGCTACGGGGATGAAATTTGGTATGTGGTCTTTAAACAGAATTTGTAGGTTTCTATCAAATTTTGGACAAAATCCGTCTACGGGAAGTCTGCCTGTCTGTCTGTCCGCGGTCATGCGAACACTATAACTCAAAAACTTGAATAGCTAGATGGATAAAATTTGATACACAGTTTTATCGTCATGAATGTAGGTCCGTATCAAATTTTGGGCCAAATCCGTCAACGGGTTGACTGTCTGTCGGTCTGTATAATCGCATACTTGTTCACTTTTGAAACGAACTCCATGCGCATTAGTACTGGTAGCAATCTCTGGTAGCAATGGCTGTGCACGCCAAAGGATTACGTCACTTTGTCCTTGAGTTGGCAAGAGTGGAAGTGTGTGATTAGATGCGTTTTAATCGGTACGCATCTCTTTGAATTTGATTCTTTACGTAAATATTTTACAATCACTATAATCTACAACGAGAAACCTTCTGATAGTCATTGGATTCTGGGTTGCAGTAGGTTCGAATTTTTTTATCCACGCGGAGGGAAGGGAAACAGCACCTTCTTGGGAAAAGTATATGAGAAAGTTTAGGGGAGACCACTCCCGCTGGTTTGTGAACGCGGATACCATCGAGATAATTTGTACAAAAATGTACAATGAAAAGTAACAGCGTTGATTTATTTTACATTTTTAGTGTTTCAGTCCAAGATTCGTTGTTATAAATTATGTTAAACTTCGAGCCAATTTTACTGTGCACAAAATATCATGCGTAGCTACTGAAATTTAGTTTTCCAAAGAATATTGCAAAGGGACTTAAAGGGACATACGCCCTTTAAACCTCCGAAGAATGGGGAAAAAACTGTCAAATTTGATACATTATATTTCTAAAACGAAACATCTCAAAAACTAACTTTTTTCTATAAAAATATCTGTTCTTTCTGTTATTGTACACACATTTTCAAATCTTAATATTGATTTGTATTTATTTGATAGAATAACAAATATGGTATAATTTTTGGAGAAAAAAATGAGAAGGTCACCTTGCGCGCATGATTGAGGATAAAATATTGGTCTAAACACAATATTTTGGATATGTAAGTAATCCAAACAGTCTGTTTAAGAAACTGAACCTCAATTGATTAACATTTCAATTTAATTTCTGTTCTATATACCAATTTAAAATAAAAATGTTAAAATTTCAACATTTCTAACCCCCCAAAAAACTTCTTTGGAGAAAACATGTACAAAACTGTGGTCCAATTTGTAGAGCATAGCACAATACATATTCAGTAAAAGTTTTATGTAAAAATATTCAATAGTTCTTGAGATATCGCGCGCGCAATGTCAAAAAAACACATTTTGAGATATAGCGCTTTAAAGATATGGCCATATTCAATGTTTACGTTGAAGAGCTGATACATTTTCCTTCATAACTTTCATAATTATATTAATTTTTTTACGTGGATTGTTTCAAAGTGTTCAGAAAAGACAGGGAAATAATATACAGGGTGTCCACACTTATCTTGAACAATAGCTGGTTTCTAAACCAACGGTTAGAAACTAGCTAAAGGGATAGGCATATAGTTCCAATTGGAAAAAATGCTTTAAATGAAGAGAAAAATTATAATGTATGTTTTTTGAGTCACTAAATATCTTTCTGAAAAAAATACGAACTCTAACTTTTCATACTGTCCCCCGGTCCTATCAGTCATATTTAGTAAAATATTTTTGACACTCTAATATTTTAAACAAAAAAAGTCCCATTCTTGTCTGACTAAAACTGACCGAGCTATGAAGCTTTGAATATCGCTGACTTAGACCACTTTACACCATTTCAATAGCCGCCTTGAAGACGATCCACCAATCAATGCGCAGCACTTGCTCGACGAGGCCGCTGATTGGTTAAAAATAATGAAAATTGCAGCTCCAGAACTCGCTCAGTTTTAGTCGCAGAAAAGTGGGACATTTTTTGGTTAAAATGTTAGAATGCCAAGAATATTTTACCAAATATGACAGATAGGACCGGGGGACCGAATAAAAAGTTAGAATTCGTATTTTTTGCAGAAATATATTTAGTGACTCAAAAAACATATATTATACTTTTTCCCTTCATTTATAGCATTTTTCCAATTGGAACTATAGGTCTATCTCTAGCGGATTAGAAATTAGCTATTGATCACGATAAGTGTGGACACCCTGTATATTTTTTTCATAAAATCGAAAATTTTCGAGGTTTTACAGTCGTATATCCCTTTAACTTTAGAATAATTCTTAAAGCCATTTTCCAACTGGAGATATCCTATTTTTAATGGTATGGAAATTAGATAGTGGGTCACGAATGGAGAGGACACCCTAATTAAAGCATCCTTTTTTCAACATCTAAATCTCCCTATCAAAAAACTGCATATGCAGGAAAAAACGGAGAAAAGCTTATTTTATTCCGCATTCCATTCACCTCCATTGTAATTAATTAAAAAGTATTGCAAAGGAAAAATCTAGATCAAAAGTTCAATTTCTCTCTGAAATCAGCCTGCATCGTAAAGAAGCAGCTTAAAATATTAACAGCACTTTAAACCTATTTCTTATTGATCCCTATTTCTTTCCACTCTAATAGCAGCATTGTGTAAGGAAGCAATATCCCTTCCGTATAAAGCTTAATGATCGTCCTCAAATTATCTCTTTAAGAATCGCGACATTGCTTTAAGAATTGCGACTTGCAACTGTGTTTTTTTCTCTCGTCCATAACTTATTCGTAAAAGAAAATATTCTTTCTAAGGGTGCGTTAGAGCCGCGCAGGCTTAAAATATATTCAATAATTATATGAAAGTTCGTATAATTCAAATTATTGGCAAGCAATTGCGACATTGCTTTAAGAATTGCGACTTGCAACTGTGTTTTTTTCTCTCGTCCATAACTTATTCGTAAAAGAAAATATTCTTTCTAAGGGTGGGTTAGAGCCGCGCAGGCTTAAAATATATTCAATAATTATATGAAAGTTCGTATAATTCGTAGTAGCTTTTGATGGCGACATCTGTTGATAGTATATAGAACTGCATTTCGCGTATGCGCAGTAAAACATTATTTACTACAAATGCTCATGTTTCCCGTATTACTCAAACTTTGAATTCAAATTTAAATACAATGTTTCTTTTACGTATTGTCAAGTATTCTGTAAGTTTCGTACAACTCAAAAGGAAACTCTGCATGTTATAATAAAAAAATATTCGGAGTTTGAAATTTTAAATTTAATACCGAATTTTACTTATATTTTGATAAATATTTTTATTGTCTCACTTTGGTTCCTAGTAATACTCCTCGAGCTGTTTAAAATGACACCAGAATCAACCTCCTAGCTAAACGCAATTCCACGCTACACTTATGTATAACCTTACATAAAGCTAATTCATAACAATCACGCGCACGCGCCTACACTGGTACGATGACGTCACAGGCAAAACAAATACTATGTGCCAAACTCTTACAGATATGATCTATCCGTTGTGTGGTCAACCATCCTTTTCGCATTTTGTGTCTCGTAGTTTCCTAGTAATACAGTTTGTTGGCCCAACGTTGGGAAATGGTCGGCATTGACGGCAAACGGTGGGTAGTTTTGCCAACAATTGGCCAACAAAAACCCAATCTCAGCGTATGTGGTTGTCAACAACAACATTGGCCCAACATAGTTTTTACGTTGGGATAAATAGCAATAAGCTTACTGTGAAATACAACCGCAACTGTACCGGTAAACATACCGCAGACTCGCTCATGTGGTGGTTGGATTTTAGCAATATCTGGTAAGTTCAGTTATTCATTTCTATAATATTTTTAATTAAATTTCATGATTAAACTTATTTTTATTTATTTCAAATAATTTTTCAAACTAAAATTATGGATTTGCTATTATAATTTCTTTTCTGATTGCTGAAGAATACCGCCACGGTGTAATCGAAAATTAATCTTATTTATTCGATAATATTTTAAGGTATCTGCCTATGTTTGAAGCAAATGTTTTGAAACAAGTTACTTTAAAAAGTTGTTCGCTATTGTGCAATGAAAACATAATGTTTGGCAAATTAATTGTTCTTTTCGATAAATTGTGAAATTTAAGCAAAACGGCTAACACTATTTTAAAATTTTAGAGAAAGCGATCTCATTCATCTGCATTTGTTCAAATGCCATCTGAAATAAAGATTCCCTGTGATTCTATAGAAGATGTCACAGGCTTGAAGATATAAGGCTTTGGTAAGTAATTACCAATGTGTCAAATTTTAGTACTAATAAAAATCTGTTTTCAGGGATCTTTATTATTTTATGGTATTGAATTTTTTTTATTCTTCTACCGTCATGCTATTTGATTGAAGTTGGAGTTTAAGATAACTTAAAATAGTGTGTTTAAGTATTTTCAAAGCCCATAGCAATTAAAAACAAACATGTAAACAAATGTAATTTAAGTAATAAGCGTGTCTTTAAGATATTTAAGCAATTAAATCTGTATTAGCAATATCTCATTAACATGTGATCTTAACTACAATGATTAAAGCATTTTTATTTTTTCTATATTGCAGATGGTAAATTTAATTTAACGATTACAAAGATTATTCCAGGTAGTATAGTTAAAGTTACATATTGGAGCTTAAAAGTTAGTGGTGGGAAAACTAGTACAAGGACAGTATATAATAATATGCTCCGATTAACCCATTAGTGCCTGACGTCCCTTATAATTTATATTTGTGAAAAAAAAACATGTATTTCTAGATTTGTTTCTATTTTCTTCACTAAAAGCATTATTTTAAGCATTTTCTCTCGTCGTATTTATACGACACTGGGCACTAATGGTACATGGTTTCTCCCTGCCTCTCAATGTTCTGATAATATTTCTTTTGGTTCTATATGCAAAATATTTGAGTTATTTTCATAAAAGCATATTTTTTTCAAGTGTTATAATACTTATATTGTATTTAAAGTATGTAAATTTTTGAACGCATAATTAGTTAAATGTGTCGAAATTTATATTTCAGCATTATTTTTACATTCATTTTAAATTAATATTTAGTCTCCATGTTTGTATCAATATAGCCTACATAAATCTAAAATATACAACTCAAACTTCACAATATTTTTTATTTGCATCTAAGCTAGTCTAAATTTTCAGGTTCAAGTCGATGTATAATAAATTTTGAGGAAAATTTGTTTTTTAATTATTAAAAAAAATATTTTGTAAAGTTGTATTTATTAATTAATTTATAGTAACTGTTATTTGCTTTATTATTTTATAAGTGTTTCAATTACTCTAGCTTAAAGCTAGAGGTCTTCATTAAGCGCTTCTTTTTGATGATGTTGACAGGCAGTGCAGCACTCAAGTGGCTAAAGAGCTGCATGCTACTTGCTAGCTGCGGTTTGTCGACCATTGGTCTAATGTATTGAAAAAAATTATTGAAATAGACAAGCCAAAATATAACAAATATATGACATATGGATAATAAATATATATATGTCACTTGTTAAAACCGTAAACTATTCCAGATTGTGTAGAAACCATGTACTTAATTTATTTCAAAGCTGTAGTCAAATAAATTCTGGATGTTATTTGTTATTAATTTTTTCTTTTTTTAAAGCTGAATCACTAAAATGTAAATTAATTCGTAAAATCAAACTAAATAAGTTATATTTTGAAATTACTCCTAGGCTTCGGTCTATGTACAAATGTAGTATTATTAAAATTCCAGGGAATGTGGTTAAAACTCAGTTTCTTTATTCTGTTATCGAAAAGTAAAAGAAAACTAAATTATTTTATTTTGGTTTGTATATGTTAATATCACAGGACAAAGGTTTTAATTGTGTGATGTTTATTTTAGAAACTGTTCAGAGAAATACAGCTAATGCCACTGACGAAATTTATGGAATGATGACAAATTGGTTCCGATTCTGCAAAATCGAGATGGAGGGAGATATCTCGGAATGAAAAATATGTAATTTTATATAAGAATATGTAATTTTTTGGATGTTATAATTTTATCTTCCTTTTTTGACAGTTATCTTCTTGATGCTGTATTTTTTATAAAATAAGAACTATTTTGCTACACTACATTTTTAAAAAAATTCTAAAATAGTGAAGAGTCGTAATCCAATACTTAAAAGGCATCATCCAATTTTGTTTAGCACTAAATATCAAAGTATGTTTACTGTACAGTTTAAACAAAACCATTGGTAAAAATAATTTTTGTAATGTAAATGCAAGAAAATAAATTAAGATGTTTTTTTGTTTTGTAACTTTCAGTACCATTTTATTTCTTTTCAAATTGTTGATAAATTGTAATGTTAATTTGCTGATAAATAAAACGTATGTATGTATTTAATTGTTTGTGATTTTATTTCTAACCTTTCTTAAGTTAAGGTTTTTTTTTATATAAAAAAGAGTGCTTGTACACATCTTATAGTTTGCTGGGCATAATTAATATTTATTTTTAAATTCATGATATGATTATGTTTATATGTGACTCTTTAGTATCTATATTTTAATATATATGTCCTAAACATGAAGTATGAATTTTAAATTATTAAATTTGTTCTCGAAGTATTGAGTTTTAAGCTATTGCAAATGAAAATTTTTTCAATAAGTATTTTGTATATATCGAAGTAAGATGTATTTAATTATTTTATTTCTAAAATAAAACGAAAACTGTTAAAGTTGACAAATGGCGTTTCTTTTTTCACATAGCTTTTCTTCCCTAACACTTTAGATTCCAATTTATGTACTATGAAAAAAAAGTATTCATTAGGGAAAATTATAATTCTTGTTCAACAATTGACATGGTATAGTACTGATTATCCAAATCAGTCGTGACTGAGGGAACATGATTCCTTTAAATGAAAGTGCGGGTTTCCACAGAAGCAGTTAAAATTTTATGATGCAAAGATTGAAGAGGCGGAATACTGCCGCAAGGATACCTAAAATATAACATGTACACTAAGAGTAATGTTTTAACATGTGGTGTAAGACTAGGAGAGGGGGAGAGAATTTTGAAATTTGTTCGTATTTTATGTTCGGATTATTTACAGAAATAGAAATGACCCAATCTTAATAATTGTGTATAATGTCACATACAGTGAAACCTCTCTGAGCGGCCACCCCTCCGTTCCGAGAAAAATTGGCCGCTCTGAAGGGTTTTCGTTACAATTACAAGATAATTGCTATAATACATAATATAAACAAGTCTGACACATATTTCTTATTTAAAATGAAGTTTGAGATTTATCTAAAGAGAAAATAGTACTTTCTTTAATAATTTTTTACATTTTTTGAAAAAAGGATACAATTTGTGACTGTTTTAAGTTTTTAACCTTCTCGGGAAAAAACCATTTTTTCAAGTTCGTTTTTCAGTTTAAAAAGTAAATCTCTACCCGATGCGTTTGTTAAATGGGATGGGCGAACCCACCCGGCGGCCGTTCAGAGGAGTTGGGTGGCCGTTGCTAGGGGTTGTTTTAACGTTAGGTCAATGGGCCGAAAAATCCGTGCCACGAAAAATTGGCCGTTAAGAAGGGTGGCCGCTATGCAGGGTGGCCGTTCGAAGAGGTTTCACTGTATTATAAATTTGTTACTATAAATAGCTGAAAATTTCAAACTTCATTTTGAAGCAAAACATTGTTTTGACTTGTATCATGTTAAAGTATGTGATTTGAATTGTTTTGTTAAAATGCTTTATGCTACATTAAAGTGGTAACAGCACTGTTTAATACAAAACGTTATGTAGAACTGATGGAATTTCATTAGTGGAATATGTAATATTTTAGTCGTCTAATGATAATTTTAGTTTACAGACTACATGCTAAGGCATGTTGATGTTTCCTGATAATGTGAAGTGGTCAGACTGCTTTTGGTTGAATTTGTTTTTAAATAACGCTAATAAAAAATATTGATGCAGATTCTATTTCCATCCTCTAAACACCAAAACTGCATAGTGTTTATTTAACTTCTACAAGTTATCCACAAAAATATAGTATTCATATATATTTGTATACGTGTATAATTTCATAAAAAAAGGAGAAGTAATCTTCCAGTAAGCAGTTTATTAGTCATGTAAACATTGTCAAAATAGTTGCTTCCCATCAAAATTTCCAAAATTCCCGCATTTCAAAATTCCATTTTTCCCCCTTGAAAATGTAGGCGTATTATAATAGACCCAAAAAATAAGAAAACTTTGGTTGGTCCATCGTAGGTTCATATAGGAAAACTTAGTTGGGCCATCGTAGGTTCATATAGGAAAACATGGTTGGGCCATCGTAGGTTCATACAGAAAACTTGGTTGGTCCAACAGTTAGCAACTCAGTTGGGCCAACGTTGGGGAATGGTTGGTTGGGTAACCGTAAGAAAGAGTGCCAATCCGTACCATTGGCCAACCGTGGATGGCAACGTTGGACCAACTGTATGCCAACGACTTGTGTTACTTGGGTATTAGCGATTCAAATCTGACGGTATTTTGTCACACAAGAAAGTTCGACCGACTATCACTGCAACGAGCGGAAGGACGTTTTCAAGTCAAAACGGAACGTATGGTAACTTTAGACATGCCTGATGCAAAAATCGTTCAAAAAGGTTTACAAGGCAGACAGTTGCTCCTAGAGCTACAAAATTTGACAGGTAGTTACTTTTTGGGTAGCAGGTACTCGTCAGGAAAGTTTTTTTTTTAAATTTTAATTAAAAATTAACAGAAATTTTTAATCATTTTTCCTCAGCAACTTCGGAGCATATTAAAGCACAATAACATTTTTACACCACTTCAAAATTCAAAATAATTACCTTCTCAGTGATACCATTTTTATTTCTGTTCAGTGTCTTCTCTGACATTTATAAAGTTAAAAAAAATATGTTTTCAGTATATTTTATAATAGGAATTTTCAGTGTTTTAGTTACTGCATTTATGCTCACGCGCGTTTCGACGATATTTAAATTCATTTTTTGTGTTTGTATTGTAATTCATTCGTATAAGGACAGACGAATCAAACCTAAAGCTTTATCATGCTGCTATGTATGTAAATGCGACATATTGCGTAAGTATACGAGATAGATGTGAGGAGATCAGTCTCGTTAGTTTCAACATAGAAAAACATGTTATTCAGAGATTTGTTGAAAGAATGAATTGCTTTTGACTTTGATTCCAACGATGAAGAAATTTGTGCAAATTTTATTTGAAAAATTTATAAAAATTTCTTAAAATTAGGGGAAAAATTGTATGAAAACTAAATTAGTGTTATTGAAGAGATAATATTTTGAATTTTCATGTGTTGCTAAAATAAATTTCGTGCAGTTATATTGTAAGAAGATATCAAGTAAAAATGTTGATATTTTCTTGATTTTTAATTAATAGAAATTCTAATTAAATTATCGAAATAATCACTCCAAGATGCACATACCAACCCTCCAAGGTATTTTGTGATAAATTTGGCAGATCTACGTTCAATGATATGCCCTGTAGAGCGTCAACGCACACACACACACACGCACGCACGCACGCACATAATTATTATTAGTAGATATGTTGTAAAAATTAAATCATTAATGCAATGCCAATGGATGGAAACAAATAAATCTTATATTGCTTGCCTTAAACACTCTTTTTTTATTTCGATAAATGAAGTTGCTACTTTGTAGTAGAAAATTAAAGCATAAAAGGTTTTTTACATCTCCAAAATAAACAGTGTACTGTGAGCGCTTATTTATAATACACATGAAAGAAAGAACTCAGTGTTAAATATACAAAAAATAATTAAAAAATAAATTAACATTATCCATTACACCCCACACACAAAAACAGATTCATTTCTAATAGATGTAAATGAAAAAGAAAGCAAACAAAGTCACTTACCACCTACGTCATTACCGCTAGTTTTAAGATTTCAGACTGAATCTGTGCTTTCTCCTGTGGAATACCAGAGTGCAGGAAAGGAACGTTCTTTCACGTAGCGAGGAAGCCGTCTTTCGAGTTCGTTTATTCTGTATCTGGGTCTGTGGGTCGACGACCCTGACATTCAATAGCGATCCCATCCGAATCAAGGTCATGAGGTTGCTGGTCAAGGAAAAGTTGACGTCTGAGAGAAATGACCGGTGAAAACATCTTATTATGATGCGAGGGGGTAGTAATAACGTCGTTATCAAAATGTATGTTCGGTATTTTTTAATGAAGGGAAATTAGTCTGCGATACAGCAAGATAATAGTTGTTAGTTGTTATAATGTTTAAATTGCAGAGAATGTAGTATCAGTTGTTGAGTCTGTGCTAGATGTTACTCTGTAGGAAAGCTTATGCTCATTTCAAACAATAATATTGGATGGTTAGGATGATTAAGTATCCCTATGCAGAGCAATTTACAGAACCCGTTAATGGTCGAAAGAAAGCCGTATAGAGGATTTAAAGTGAACCAAGTTCTTGTTTTGTCCACTTTGTACTAACATTGCCGGGATAATGTAGAAATGTTATATTTTCTGTGTAATAATGATTCAAGTCCGTAGTTCAATTTCTATCCACCATGTAACAGGAACAATTAGAAGTCCATTGCTATTTTAAATTCAACTTTGAAATCTGTTTTCTCAGAATTGAATCTCCCAAATTTGGCTCACTTTAACTTTTAACTTTCTATTTATTTGTCAGAAGCTGCTGAGTAGTGTAGAAAAGTTATATTTTCTGTGTAATAATGATTCAAGTCCGTAGTTCAATTTCTATCCACCATGCAATAGGAACAATTAGAAGTCCATTGCTATTTTAAATTCAACTTTGAAATCTGTTTTCTCAGAATTGAATCGCCCAAATTTGGTTCACTTTAACTTTGAACTTTCTATTTATTTGTCATGAGTTGCTGCCCTTCTTAAATATGTATGAACTTGCAATATTGTATGGTTAGAATTAATTCCCCGTATCCAGAGCAATTTATAGAAAGCACGAATGGTCGAGAGAACCTTATATATAGATAGTAAGCATTTTAAATAATCTGGAAGTAAATGAAACAAAAAGGCTTCAAAACTGAACGATGGGGAAGATAAGCGGACACTTCCTAGCATAACACGTTGGCCACAGTAATGTTAATAAAATTGCTGGTACCCTGGTCGTCTTTTTTGTGACAAATTGCTGAAAGTAACTTAAAGTGATCATATACAGTAAAACTACTCTAAGCGGCCTTCGCTCTGAACGGCCGCTTTTGTTTGGTACTGTGACGTATGCCCTCCTCCGACAGCTGACATTGATTTAAGACTGTGTGTGTGCGTTCCCAGGGCCTTGGTCACTTTGAGATTCATCTGAACAATGGACATCTGCCCTTACCTTTCGTGCGGACGGTTTCTTCAAGCACCTGGAATCCTCTCCCCTCTATTGACGGGCTACTGCCTTTCATTACCGAACTTTGGGACGCGGAGTAGAACTTTCATCTACCTATTGCACGGAATCAACAATCATGAACAGGTAGCTTTTACGCAGACAAGTGTGTTCCCGTGAGAACACTAAGGGTTTTTTCTTCTTGGTTGCGATACAAGGTCGGGACTGAGCAACTAAAGAGGAGATGACATCCCGACAGCCAGACTGGTGGTCGCATTCCACGAAGGTCCGATTTGGACAATTTAGCGAAACCCGCTGATTCTTTTACCAGTTAATGGACACCCCGCCTTGGGGCTTACTTTATTATGTTATTATTAACCTAGAATTTTGATATTTGTTTATAACTTTCTATATTTACTCCAGAAGTATTATCAATAAATTATGTTAAATTTAACTTAGCTGTAAATGTTCTTTTAAGCATAACTGCAAGACGTTACAGTACGAATGTTTTGGCTCACAGACAAAATGTTAAAATAACGCCTAGGAGCGGTCTCTCAAACCCTTCTGAGAAGCTGGGGAGGGGGGATCGCCCGTAGAACTTCAATACATTCCTTTCGTCTTCCTGACCCTGGACCTTCTATTAAGAAAAAAGGAAGGGAAGAAAGAACAGAAAATACATACACTCAAAAACAACACTGAAAATCAGGTGGAAATTAATCATTCCTTTCCCCAATGTGAAGAGAAATGTGAACTTCGGCTTCTACTGGGGAGGGGCATTCAAAAGAGTCCATGCTTACTAAAGCTTAAAGATAAAGCTTTTTTTCTTTAAAAAAACCAGAACGAAGTACTTTTTTCTTTAGATGATCCTTAAATTCGCTTTATTAAAAATACCTAATTAAGGTTTATTTAAATACGCACGTTGTACTTCCAGACACGGAATTCCTTCAGATCGGCCTATTTTCCTTGGAGTGGGGGTGGTGGCTATAGAGAGGTTTCACTACCTTTAATGTTTTTTTAAACCTAATTCATGTAACGTGGTATGTGCGAATCACTTGTCGTAAATGTAAACGTAATCGTAAATTTTAATCCTTTTTATTCAGACGCACAACATTGAGTATATACGATACGAACAAAAGCATAGCTATTTACAGGAAACGTAATATTTAGATTCAAAAGCATAGCAAAAATGGTTCGTAGTTGGTATTCCATTTTTTAGACATTAGACAAAACAAAAAACTAGTTGCCAAACGATAAAATATGATGAAATAAAATGAAACAGGAAGTGCATAATTTATCGGCAGTGGCAACACACTGGTGCACAGTGCCGCCAGTGAAGAATTTGTTTAGTGTTTGGGCCAAACGGTGCACAAGTGACTCGCACTGCCAGGTTCAAACTTTTAAATTTTTGCACGCGTTCCAACAGTATAAGCGCCAGTTTTTCCAGCGGAGTGAATTTGCTTTGAAATAAATATTGCTGTAAATTGCTCTAATGTTGGAAGCTACGAAAAAAGAACAACGTCGTTTAGAAGACTTGATGGAAGAAGTTCTATATGATGTAGCTCAGCGGTTCCCAACGTTTTGATTGTGCGGACCACCTGTCGTATAAAAAATATTTTGCGGCCCACGAACTAAATGTATAAGTAAAAAAACACCAACACATATAATACATTTATATATTATATCATTGTCCTTCATGCAGAAGTCACAAAGTTAACAAAAACATTTTGACAGACTACTGCAGTCAATTAGAATTTGTACTGAATTTATTCGTGATAGAAACCTGTTATCTAAGCATCAGTAGATCAATCGCAGGGGCTAGAAATATGTGAGATAAAATTTTCAATTTATCGTAACGACTCAAAATTAATTAAGTTTAAAATTATCACGTCTCGAAACTATAATTTGGGATTTTTGCCTGAACGACGATGTGCATTTATATGTCAGCAATTAGTAAAGCTTATTGTAAAAGAAATAAAATATATTGCTTATAAAGCAAAAAAAAGTGACGCCTCTTGAAGATTTCTTGGCCATCCGAGGGCCACAAGTGGGCCGCGGCCATTAGGTTGGGAATCGTTGATGTAGCTTTATTAATAATTTCAGCTCTCTTTTTTTACGACTGTTTGTCATTTTTTATTACTTTTTCCATTTTTTACAAGAAAAAAAAATTGTGATATACATATTTGTAATAATATGTATTAATAATAAACATTGAGATCCGTTGCTATTTTGTTCATCTATTTTGCTGAAATTCTAAAGGACCAACGATATGAATTTATTCAAGAGCCCATATGCTTCTATTGCCCATAAGCACTGTACTGAGATATGAATCACTGGTAAACTACACAGCCTGAAACAACAAATAACAGTAGAAAGCAAATAGGATTCGTCGGTCTGTGGTGACGATAGTTCAAAAACGCCTTAAGCTAAATGGATGAAATTTGATATGCGGTCGTTTTGTAAATTTCGAAATCCGTCTTCGAGAAGTATTTCTGTCTGTCTGTTCATGTGTATAAGATGACTCAAAAACGCAATTAGCTAGATAGTAAAAATTGTGTATATGGTTTTATAATCAGAATTGTAGATTTGTGTCGAATTTTGGACCAAATCCGTCAAAGGGTTGACTGTCTGTAGGCTTGCATATTCGCGCGTAGGTGAACGCGATGACTCAAAAACACAAACAGCTAGATAGTAAAAATTGTGTATATGGTTTTATCATCAGAATTGTAAATTTGCGACGAATTTTGGACCAAATCCGTCAAAGGGTTGACTGTTGTAAGCATGCATATTCGTGCGTAGGTGAACGCGATGACTCAAAAACACAAGGACTTAGATAAATGAAATTTGTTGCTTAGTCTTGTTACCAAAATTTTATATGTGAAACCAATTTTGGATCTAATCAGTCGAAAGGAAGACATCCAAAATAATACTCGGTTTTCTTGATTATACAGAACGCCGCCCCCTGCCCCCGTACCCGTGACCAGACCTGTCACCGAACGGTTTGATGGGCAAGTCACGGGAATTTTATTTTTTTAAAAAAAGAAAAGCAAAATAAACAAAAAGAAGGAAATATATGCACTATCTTACAGCACAGGCATTTTCACTTTTACACTATTAGTTCGTAATAGTCTAACTTAACTATAACTATAACTTAACTCTTAAACTATAGTCTTCTTTTCTTTAGATGTTGTTATACCTTTCTTTTTCTTCCGCCCCCCCCCCCCTGTCCGGTAATTGATCTACTTAGTTCAACTCGCTGGAAAGTTGAAGGCTAGGGAGGCCGAAAAAGTTCTTTGTTTTCGCTAATGAATTTTCTTGATTTTACAGGGTGTCCACAAATTACCTTTACAACTTTAGACTTTAATAACTTCAAAACTATACTAGATACTCACGAATGGTTTTCAACATGTGGCAAAGATAACTCATAAAGTTTTTTTGTTTTCCAGGTGACGAAGATTTGACGAAAAATGTGGAGGCTACAAGAGAAAGCTTAGTGTGTACCCTGGCTCATAGAGACAAAGTCCGATACTCAAGTGCGACTAAAATTTCGGACACAATACGGAAGGGAACCACAGTCCCAACCAATTATTCGGGCTTGGTACTGTATAGCAACGGATTTGGAAACCCTCCGCGATTTTGCGCATGCGCCGGGCGGAGCTATTTGCATCAAAATAGGGGGAAAGTGAAGAATGGAAGGGTAATGTTTACAATTTACTGAGCGTGATCTAACAAAGAACTCCGGAAATGCGCTCATTTGACTGATTGCCTAACACCCCTTTCCAATGTAAAATCGTCCAAAAGTGGTAGTATCGGAATCCGTTGCTGAACAGTATACGTCATTTATAGAAACAGGCAGTGTTCTCCATAAACAGAGGGAGGTCTCTCAGGTCTTGAGGTCCATTGAACCACTGAACTTTCTCTTGTGGCATCCACATTTTTCGTCAAATCTGCGTCACCTGGAAAATAAAAAAAACTTTATGAGTTATCTTTGTCACATGTTGAAAATCGTTTGTTATTATCAAGTACTGTTTCAAAGTTATTCAAGTCTAAAGTTGTAAAGACAATTTATGGACATCCTGTAGAAAGGCCGTCATTTCGTGTCTCTATACACATCCACATTTTTTGTGAAATCTGCGTCACCTGGAAAAGAATAATAAAAAAAACTTTATGAGTTATCTTTGTCGCATGTTGAAAACCGTTTGTTATTATCAAGTACTGTTTCAAAGTTATTCAAGTCTAAAGTTGTAAAGACAATTTATGGACATCCTGTAGAAAGCCCGTCATTTCGTGTCTCTATACACATCCACATTTTTTTGTGAAATCTGCGTCACCTGGAAAAGAACAATAAAAAAAACTTTATGAGTTATCTTTGTCACATGTTGAAAAACGTTTGTTATTATCAAGTACTGTTTCAAAGTTATTCAAGTCTAAAGTTGTAAAGATAATTTATGGATATCCTGTAGAAAGCCAGCATTTTGTGTCTCTATACACGAAAGTGGGTAAGGGGGGTGCACTGCAGCTTGCGGACTTAGCCGCCTCCCCGCGATACAATTCCTGGGATGCAGGTTCTTATAATGAGAAAAAATTAGAAGGTGCTGTATTGTATACGTTTATGAGAAAGTAAAGGAGAGAGCACTCCCGCTGGTTACGTTTGTTCTGTAAGATGTTTGCAGTCTGAACTCCAGTTCGTTGACCGATCTGTTCGTTAATTGATCACCCGCTGTATTTTCGGAAGAGGAAATGGAGGATTAAAAAATAGCAACTGCTGTTATTCAAAAACTATTTCCAGCAGTTTACTGACTGCTACAGAATTCACAGTAACGTATTTGATGGACAGAAATAAATATGAAATACTTATTTTAATTTTAGCATTTACCAGCTGCGAGTAACACAAAAAAGTCAAGAATTTTGGAATTTTTTTCGCACTTTAGCTAGAATGAATTCTTTTTTTATTTCACGTATTTAAATTGAAATTAATGTATTGGTTCTAAACATAGTTACTTGGTGAAAGATAGTCACATGACTTGGAATAAGAGCGAACAATAGTCGCCTGATCTACCACACCATTTTCTCCGCATATCATTAGGTAAAAAAATGGAAAATAACACTAAATATTTAATTCTAATATACTAGTTTCTCCAAAAATTACTTAAAAAAATCTGAAAAATTGTGATTACGAAATTTCTATTTGTTAGAATTCAATGAAATTTGATAAAAATATTAATCAAGCAGTGCTTCAAAAATTAGGCACAAATGAAAAACAATAGGTTTATTTCCTGTCTTGAAATACATAACATAAAAACATACCAAAAACATAATATCCGAGTTCGGTGCATGATAGGCCTTAGTTTGGAGTATGATGACCTAACGGCACTGCTGCGATGTTTTATGTTCAAAATGATAGTGTTTGTTAATTCAGCTGGCATCCCATTGCTGTGTCAAGACAATTCGAAGACACTGAAAGGTAGCAGGGCGAGGGGGGGGGGTGAAGTGCAGCATCACGTTTTCCTAGAGCATCCCAAATATTCTCAATTGGGTTCAAGTCCGGAGAATGTGCTTGCCAATCCTTCACGAAGGTATTTTTCCGCCAGTCGAGCTCTGTATGGTATTATACATTCGGTAGGATGAGGGAGTCATTGACTGCACATGCTTAAGGACGAGTATTTGTAAAAACTAAGAAGAGTGGTGCACGTGTGTTAGTAAATGCCACTTGTTCAGACACGTCTTGTTTTGAATCAACGTGGATATGCCAGACGCCAGACATGTTCGATTGTGGGCCGGGTTTACTCCTTTTTTAAAAAATTATTCACTTAGAATGGTATAACATAAATATAGCAAATCGCAAAAATATAATATACACATATTATAACATTCATTTCTAGAGTTTAAAGCATAAAAACACATTTCTGAAATACACGATCAATTTTGGGAAATGAGCGCAGAGTAGCTTCACGACGTAATATCCTTCCCTGTCCAAAAATAATAAAAATCTTATACGTAGTAAAAGATTTTTTTATAAAAAAAAACATTACAGCAAATCCTACTGAAAGTGAAGTTTTATACAAGGAAAAAAATAATCAAAATTAATTCATTCTCAAACTTTGGAGCTAAATTTTAATGCACCTAGACTTAAGAATTTTCTCTCTTTCTTTCTTTATTATTAATATTTAAGTAAGTTGACCAAAAGAAATGTTCCAACAACACTCCAAAGCCGTATCACCAGAAAGCTAAACGCCAGCCCACAGTTTCTTCAGACCGAAGTGCAGAAAGAAACACAGAGACGAAGGACAACGCGTGTGGCCACCACGGTACATCCCCAACTCAGTAACTTTTGAAATACGAGAAATACTAGATAAGAAAAGAAAACTTTTAATACTTCCTAAAATTAGATTTAATTCCACATACAAATAAAATAGTGGAATTGATGGCTACATTATCTTACGAATAAAAATTTTCGACTATTTAGATTTTACAGTACACTGAATTAATCTTATGATGGCGATTGGTTGTTACACATTTCTCACAAACTAGAAAACACCCGTCGTGGCATGACGAGTGCAAATTGCCTCTTCATTCGAGAGATTTCCCATCAAATCTGACGTGCTTAAATAGATACATATGCGAGAGAAATGTTTAGCATTGATTGAAAACAAATAAAATAAACATATATATTATGACAGGAAATTTTTTATTTACATATTATTTATTCAAAAAACCTCTTGGTAAACAACATTCCGTGTGAAGTATTTTTCGTTGTTTAACAATTTTCCTTGTACTTTAGATGTCTTTGTGTAAATTTTAACGTTGCCAAAAAATATTACCAAATTATATCAACACGATTGCACTAAATATGAGATGCATCGTGGCGTTCAAACTATATCACGCTCATGATATACCACTGACGTGATTTACTACTTTCTATTAAAAAACTAACGGAAATTAATTTGAAATATATGATTAATATAATTTAAAATTCCTCGAGAACTATTGATCATAGCAAGATAAATTTTATATCAGTGGATAGCAAATTTTATTTCACTATTTCAGAGCTATCAAATTTGAAATTAGAACGACAATTACTCTTTTAAATTTAAAATTACTGAAATTCAGGTTTT
The DNA here is from genome assembly GCA_013235015.1 of Araneus ventricosus. NCBI lineage: Eukaryota > Metazoa > Arthropoda > Arachnida > Araneae > Araneidae > Araneus > Araneus ventricosus. The sequence goes on from BGPR01015528.1 coordinate 20,003, forward strand.
CTAACAATGAAATAATGCTGTTTAACGTCTCGAAGAGTTTTATTGATGGTGACGTCAGAGCGTTACCGAGAGATCTGGGCTATTATATTAATAATCCCGACGCATCAATGGGTCACAAATCATATCTTATATTTCGGTTCCTGCCAGATTTCTCTGTGAAATACCTCCCGTCTCAATAGGAGCATCTACAATCAAACTGGACGAAGAAGACCCGAGGACATTTCTCTGCATATACTGATTAGTCTCACCTGAAGAATTTGAACTTCGATCGGGCATTGAAGTTGAACCTTTTTTTCCAATTATTCACTTAGAATGGTGTAACATAAATATAGAAAATCACAGAAATATAATGCCACATATTACAGCATTCATTTCTAGATTTTAAAACATAAAAACACATTTCTGAAATACATGAGCAATTTTGGGAATGAGCGCGGAGTAGCTTCACGACACTTCTGCTGTACGTTCTAGAAGCTGATTCTGTTCTTAGAAATGCAGCCCATAGTCTATGAATTATAGAAAGTCCCACATTAAACCATCTTGCTGCTTGTGATTGGATCTGATCCGCTTCTATTCGCCCAATGGCTCACCCTCATAATTCTTTAGATAAATAATGTTGAATACTCGTGTCTAAAAAATTATAAATAAATATAAATTTCTACTCTAGTAGAAACTTCAGATGTTTTTAAAGCCTGTATTCAGCCATGTGCTCAACAATATTGAAATACAGCACCGCTTCTAATTTGTATATTTTCTGATGCAGCATTACTGCGTAATTTCTGTGAAAATTTTCTTATTTTTGGTGGTGTTATCGCATTTTGTCTTATTTTATCTTAATTTTTGGAAGCCAGTGTAAAAGACAACCAACCATTTCATTTTTTCATAAACATAACTTAAGTATCTCAAAAAATACCACAGCTGTTGCCACAAAAGTGAAAAAATTACATAATATGAATAATTAAAAAATCTTTTGTTTGTCACGGAATAAAATTTGGATGAAGCCCTTCGCCAAAACCATAGGCCTGCTGACTCAGATTCGGATATGTGCACGTCGTAATTTCACGTGATTCAAAATTGTTAGTTTTCTCTCCAAATGCCTTCTTGTAATTCTGAAACCGATGTTGATTGATCTGACTGATTGACTGATGTTCATATTTTCTCGGGTGTAGTGCCGAAGCACTTTTACCCTGTTTCAAGTCGAGATCACCGCAAAGAAAACCTGGAAGAAATTAGAAGGTTCAGTTCGATGGGGCATCTTGTGCCTGAATTTCGAGGGAACTCGTCAGAGTTGAAAGCATGGCCATCATCTGATTCATGAAGGATTGCATCATTTGAGTGAGATTAGATATCATGGAAGTCATTTGCCGGAGTGCGTCATCAATGGAGTAGGAAGTAGAGGACTTGGCTCTTATTGGAGGCTGGCTGCCGTCTGACAGGGATTCGACTTGTACTGCATTCTTGATGGATGTTTAAGTAGTATAGGTCGGGGGACCAATCTTGGAGCTTCTCACTTGGCTGCTGATTGATCAAATTAACGGATAACGAAATAAACTGGAGAATTGCAGTAAGACAACGTGGTCCCCCCTCTGTACTGCTAGTTTTGTTCTGCACGGAATTATCGGTCCATAGACATAATGTTAAAATAACTATTATGGACAGCCACTCAAAACCCTCTGAGCGGCCGGAGTAGTCGCTCGCTCAATTTCAATGAAATATATTCCCTTTGTCTTCCTGACTTTGGACCTTTTATTAAGAGGAAAGGAAGAAGAGCAATTGCAAAAACTTTAACAAATCTCAAAACCGGCGACGGAAATTAATCATTCCTTTCCCAGCATGGAGTGGAAGCTGAACTTCGGCCTCCATCAGGGTGGGGTGTTCAAGAGTTCACGTGCGCCTTTTAACTTTCAGGCACTGATTCGGACTATGACAAAGAAACTACTGATATGGGTTGCGACCATCGGCAAATGAAAATTTCATCTCAACAGATTTTAAGGAAAAAGATGATATTATTGCCCATTCTTCAATAATTGCAGACGAAAAAATAAGAGATTTACTTATTAAATTGAAAAAAAAAGGAAAACACGCAAAGGCTGAAAGATATAGACACACATAAATTGCGTCTTTTTACACAAATAAATAAATAAATGAAAATAACATAAAAATAAAATCGAATAAAGTATTTTTAGATGGTTTTTAAAATTCGCTTTATCCGAAATAACGAATTAGGTCTTGTTCAACCCTTTAACTGCGAGTGTGGTTTATAAACCACATATATATTTAGGAGTTGTTGTTGTTACTAATCTCCAATCGAGTCTGACGGAGTCAGACCAGATCAAGGAATCCGCTGACAAATAGTTAGGAGTTAAAGGGTTACTTCCAAACTTGCAGTCCCTTCAGAGCTGTCAATTTTCCTTGGAACGGAGGATGACGCTGTGGAGAGGTTTCGTTGTACTTGATATGTTTAAAATATGGTAATCGATACAGTAAAATTAAACAAGAGCGTTGGAAAGATCAAGATTTTTGATTTCAGATAGGTTTGAGATTTGTTCAATAACCTCACTTCTTTCATAAAATTTCTGTTTTATGATCTCTATTCGAAACATTTTTAATGATATGCAATTATTTTATATTAGTGTTATAGAAATTACTGAGATTAAGGGAAACTAGGGATATTTTACCATAGTTTTGATTTTTCTTATATTTCTACAAAATTATTATATTTCTTGAATAAAAAGATATATTTTTATAAGAATGAGAAGTGTACTAATGCTAGACTGATATCTCATTTAGTCATGAAATAAATGTATTTCATGAAATCACCTAGGGTCAAGTATCCCTAAAATAAAGGATACTTTGCGTAAGGATACTCGATCCTATATGCAAAGAGTACTTAAATTCTTTGTATAGTTTGAATGTACGAGAAATTCAGGTATCAATTTAAAACTATTGAATTGAAAGCGTCTTAATTATCAAAAAATATTAGTGAAACCAATATTAAAAATTAAATAATATAGCAACTATAAATCGCGAATGTTATTAATAAAAATGTAGTTAATAAATTAGTTTAATTATATATATATATTTAGATATTAATTTTAGTTTTTAAATTAGTTCATAACTACAATCTTTATTTAATTAAATGAGTGAAATTATAGCAATGGAATTGCGAACCTAACAACGACATTAGCACAACGAAGTTTGGTTTCAGTTATATTAATGTCCCCTTTTGAAGCGACACGAGGATTATTTTGGGACGGACCTCATAATTTGGAACTTCGTTCGGATGTCGAGGACAACCCCTATGTCCATAGAGGAGAAATATACACTCCTCCTCTATGCCTGGGTCCGCTCTCCAACCTTTTCAAGACACCAGCGGTAAGGCTATGCGCATACATGCAATTATTAATCGGGCAACAGTTTAGTTGCATGTTAAAAGACCATGGGCTCAAGTTAGAGTGCGCATACATGCAACTTTATAGATCGGCAACTAAACAGTCGTAAAACCACAGCGATCGTCTTTTGATTAAAGAATCGCACAACTATCGTAAAGTACATGGGTTTCTACTGGAGAGCGCATACATTCAACTAAACAGTTGCTCTGCTCTGTTCATTCAAGGGGTGAAGGTCACAAAGCGAGCTCAGAAATTGGCGCGTTAACTAGACGGGGCGTTTTAAGGCGGCCACTCACTTCACGGATTTTTGGAACGCGAGACGGAAAAACCCATCAAATCTGAGGAAATGAGCCAAACGGATCGTCATGTTTGGAATTCCGTCTGGACTGAAATCCGAGCGTGCGGGGAACGAAAATTCTGCGCCGAGGGAATTGAGAAGGGGAAAAGTCCGCCATGATTGTTGTGTCGGGAGAAAGATTTTACCGATTGTCATCTTGCATTTTAGAAAGGTAAGTGTATAAATATTTATTTATTTTCCCCTTAAATCATTAGAATATGTTTTAACTCTGCATGTTCATAAGCCTAGCTCAATGATTCATATAGATATTAAAGCTACTTCATAATACTAATTTCGAATGCTTTTACTCACTTTAAAATTGCTGTACAATCATTACACTAATACAATGTTTTTATTTGTTAGCTAAGTTGAATCGTTAAATGTATGAAAATTTAATCGAATGCTGCGAGTAGGATTGTTTACTAACAAATGTTTCATAAGTATATGTTTAAAACAGTTTCTGAAAGAAATTTAACCTTTCATTTCACATAAAATAAAATCTGCTTTTAAAATTCATTAATGTTTTAAAATGTCATCCATGTAATGTGTTTTAAAGCATTTATTAAAAGCTGAAACTATGGACACTTTGTTTTCTTTTTGAAAATGCCGAGTCTCCTAAGATTATATTCATTTTTAATAATAGACAGAAGAAAATTATACGTTATTACAAAGCAATGTTTTCTTTTTGAATGCTAAGTCTCCCAAGATTATATATTAATTTTTAATAATAAACACAAGATATTTATATGTTATTACTAAATTTGAATTCTTCTAAGATTGTTTTTAAACTAGTACTTACTTTATTACTTCTATTATGATAAATTCAAAAGATAGCAGTTCTTAAAGACATTGCTGAAAGGTTCCCTGTTATAAAATGTTTCTTGCACAAGCTGTAACTTTTGTTATGAATTGAAACTTATATTATCTTTTTTTATAAATGTGAGGGAAACAGTTTTATTTAAACCTTTAAAGTGTGTCTGAATAATTCTTGGAGAATAGTTATAATGTTGCTTAGTATATATTTAACTTATTTTATCTCTTAAAATATTATCCACTTATCTTAATTCATTGTGTGCAAAATTCATATAGTATATTTAGGAATCAGTGTATTTTGCTTAATTTTGTCTCATTGTAACTTTAAATTTTTTGTAAAATTTAATATATGACATATGGGTATTATTTTTGTAGTTTTTAAGTAATGAAATTTTATTACGTAATTTTAATGAGTTGTTATTTTTCATTTATAGATTTCGTATATATTCTGTTTGAACTGGATGTATGAACTATGCCTGGACATTCAGTAAAAAGTAGGAGCTTGAATTTTAAAAGTTCGAAATCAATGTAATTTAGTGATAAAATTTGTTAATAGTGTTAATTTCAAAAGACATGTGGGTTTTCCAGTTTGTAACGAAGAAGTGGATATTGGAAACCCTCAGTGAAAGCAAGACCACCAGTTCTCTCGGAAGAGAGAAAGAAAAAAACGAAGTTAACATATGTATTATTTTATTTCATGACAATTTTTTTTTTAAATTTCAACATATGGTTTTTTTACATGTTATTTATTAGTGTTGTGAAATGAAATATACTTTATGTTAAGACACACCCCTGCATCCAGAGTTTTAAGATCTCTGGTTTGCAGTAAATTAAATGCACCGACAAGTTGTATGTATATATACGAGTTTAAAGCTGAATGTGTCATCTGTTGAAAAATTTGTAAATATTGTGTGTATATAATAAAAATATTTTTTGACAATTCATAAAGTTTGTTAATTATTGTGTTTCTGTATATTTTAACTATGCAACCAGAAAAAAATTTAAGCTAAGTTCTGTGTTTCTTAATTCATATCTAAAAACTAAAGAATTTTATAAATAATTTTACAGCCAAATATTTATTATTTTTATTCTAGAACTGTCTCTTGGTTAATTTGCAGTATTGTATAAGATTTCAATTCTTTCTTCAGTGTCATTGATCACTAATTTAATAAATAACATCTGGTGGAAAATACTTGGGATAATCACCTTGATTAAAATTCTGATTTAAATGAACTTGAAAGACACTGAAAATGTTAAATTATGTTTTATAAAGTAATTGATTAGATTCTTGACAAAATATTCTTAGAGCTGTAAAAGTTCAGATATCTGAAAGAAAAAAAAAATACATTGCAGATTTAAATATTACTAGTCTTTTCACAGAGACACTTCAAAATAAATTTAAATAGTTTAATACCTTTCTTTTATTAAATTGTATTAAATGTTGCACTAAAATTAGAAAGTATATTTGAAAAAATTGCAGATTTAGTAAAAATTTAAAAAGGACAAGATCAAACTTTGTTTAAGGTTAGAAAATAATAGAATAGTATTACATCTGATTAAAAGTTTTGGCAGTCGTTTTATAAAATTTTTATTTAAATTGGATCAATTTTATAAAAATATTTTGTGATAATTTTTATTATTAATTGGTAAAATTGTTTTAATAGTATTGGTGTATAGGAAGGTTTTAATTTATAAAAATAAAATGGCTATTTTTTTTTTTATATATATACTCTTATATCTTGAACCTGTTGTCATGTTTATAAATGTGATTATAGTGTGTCATGAGTATTTAGAGCTAGATTTGTTAGTCAGAATATCTTGAAATATTTTTCTGTAAACTATTGTACAGAATATATAAGATTTTTTTTATTAATAGTTGCAGTTGAGTTTTCTTTCTTGAGTAGGAATTCCATTTATTTATTGAGCCGAGTTTGAAAATTTTTTTTACATTGGAATTCCATCAATATATGAAGAGAGAGGTTACAACAACAATATAATAAAGTGTCGCACTGGTAGTTGATACAATTATAAATTGATTATTTTTAGCTTTTATGTAATGCAATAAGTATGACATTGAAGAATGAGCAAACGATTGTTCTCAGCTATATGAATAAATCCTACATCAAACTGTGATTTTAATATGTCTTGCATTCAATTAGGTAAAATGATTGATTTAAGTGTCCAATCTGGTTACCTTTGGTTAGTTTAGGATTTTTCAAACATATTTTCTTAAGAAATATGAAAGTTATTCAAGTATGCTTGTTATTACTTTAGCCTAATACAATGGGAATTTTATAAGATTTCTGTATGTAAAAATTTTCAAGAAAATGTTTTTTTTTCGATTAAAATTAGAAAAAAATGATTTTGTCCTACGGTGGATGAGAATGCATATTTAAAATTATTTACTTTTTTATTTTATGAAAGCAAAGGTTTCAAAATCACATTGGGGAAAAAAATAATTGCAAATGTAATAATTTTTAACAGCTGAACAGAAAAAGAATATATATATACATATGATAAAAAATGACTTTTTAAATTTCACTACACCAGCCAATTTCATACGATAAATACTTCCTTTTTTGTTATTTTAAAAGTTTTATTTATTGACTGTTAAAAGACTATATCATTTCATAAAGACTTTTATCTACAGAGGCTGTTTACACATTTTTTTGGTTCTTTAAAATGTAATTACAGAACTATTTTACATATTTTTTTGTATTTTAAATAATCAATTTGATAAGCCTTATTTTTATCAATCTTTCTACATCGTAACTTCCATGATAATGTCTTTTTTAGTATCGGAAGAGGTATTTTGTTGCATTCCTCTTGAGCAGCTTTTCAAAGCCTGCAAAGGTAGGTCGACATTAGGATAATGTGCTTTTTAAATCTCCAAAAATTCATGGGTGATACAAACATTGATAGTTGGGATGGATTTAGCAGGAAAAGCAGAGATGGGTACAGTCTTGATAACCATTCCTTGATTTATTTTTCCAGTAAATTAATAGTGGATTGTGATGTATGCCTGCTTGCTTTGTCTTCATGCAGTTCTACTGATTGATGGAATTGTGGATAAAGAGATATTTCATATTTAGAAATTGGGTTTAAAATATATTCCTGATAATATGTGGAGATGAGTTTGACATTTTTCTCCACTCTCTTTTATTTTGCCATTACATGAGAAACCAGAAAGAATCATAAATATCTTGGAAAAAACTTTCTGTATATTCTTTAAACCATTTTTTAAGAATTTTTTTCCACTTTGATGATAATAAATTGATCCTTTATTTTTGCAATCATTTAAATAGACCCAAACTTCACCTATTTTGACAATTTTTCCCCTCATAAGTACTTTTTCATAAAGAATTCTGCAGAGTATTTTATTGAGATGATTTTGCAACAAACCTTTGACTTCGGGGATTTTTTTTTTAACTTTAAATATCTCATCTTCGAATATTCAAAATACTGGGGATACGTATTTGAAACAATTTCTCCTATTGAAGCCACACTTGTAAAATTTTTTTCTCTTTTATTAAAAATATTACCTATCGCAACTTAAGATGTTGGAAAACCGTGGCTTTCACAGCATCATTCAGGAACTGAATACGAACAACTCTCTTCGGAAAGTGCAAAGACATAGCCTTCCAACCATTGTTTCTTTAAAAGCCTCATTTTGCATGGAATACAAAAATTTTAGG
>BGPR01015529.1:0-36477 GCA_013235015.1 Araneus ventricosus
GAGTAATTCTTTAAATTACTCAAATGGAAAAATATTATTTCTTAATAATTTAAAAAAAAGCGTGCCTATTTTTTTGACTTATCTTAAACTTTTATACCAAAAATTCTTGACTGTTTGAAAAAAGTACAGACTCAAATTTTTCTCTTAAATAGTTTTTATCAAATTTATTAATTTCAATGTACCGAGATTCAACTAATGAAACTATTTTTGATATTGAAATCTTCAGTCAAGAACAAAAAATTATAATTATTTTTAATTATACTTATTATGAATTCTTTTTACTAGCAACTCATTTACTTCTCGAGCAATATCAAAAGAATCATTGATCAAACCAACTATTCTACTGGTTCCTTTGTAAACAACCTCAGAAATCTATATGTATGCACAGCGTAACCGATTGCATTCATTGAAATCAACCGAATCTTAGCATCTCCTGCTCCACGCGAAGAAATTTATCTGCATCCATGACCCCAAATGATATATCGTTCATTCCAGAAGGAAATGAATCCTCTTCTAAGATTCTGTATCCGAGTCAGCGATTCTGAATCGGAATCATGATGCCGCGGAATCAGCAAATCCGATTCCGCGGATTCATAAATCCGAATCAGCAGATTCATCACGAATCTGATTCCGCAGATTCATCATGAATCCGATTCCGTTTATCGAATTCATTCCTTTTGATCTGAGTCGGATCCTGTCGTTCCATTTGAGGAGTCGGATCCTCGGATTCGTTCCGGAGTGAACGACACATCACTACTGTTTAGTGATGGGTCAGATTCGTTTTTTTTGCGGAATCGGATCCACAGATCCGGATCCACGGATTCGTTCCGACTCCGAAAAAATGGATTTATAGCCCATAATTACTTTAATAATCTTTATTATTGAACTCATATTTTAATATAATTATGAATCATAATTAATAACATAATAATTTTAATTAGATAATTAATTGTGTTGATATTAATTGTAATTAATAATCATAATTAGATAATTAATTATATTGATTATAATTTTTAATTAACATTTCTGTTAATTATATAAAATTTCGTTAGTGAATTTAATGGAACTTTGCAAGAATTTCAGTATTTTGACGCTTTTGATTTCTAGGACTTCCCATGAATGTCATTTAATTTGATGGAAACAATATATTTACTGAAGCGTTCAGTAATGAAATTTAAGCTCAGATTTCTTTCTAATTCAATATCAAGTTTACAATCTTGATGCAACTGTATGGAGCTCATGAGCTCCATACAGTTAAAAATATTTTAATCATCATCAAGGAATATTAAACAACTCTTTGCAGTTATCAAAGATCTACTGCTGTTAAAATCTGTTATTAACTACATTGATAAAATGTAATTTTTTAGTGAATTTCTGTCAGTTGAATCAAATGCTTTTAAATTTTGAGCAAATTATAAATGTCATTTAAATATGCCTTCCCCCAATACGTGCTTGCATGGCGAGGTCGGTAGAGCGCTTTGTTACGAGCCCCATTGGCCCGGGCTCGAGCCTAAGCCTTTGAGTCCTTCTTTCGCGGTTACTATAAGGCTAATGTTTTCGAGAATTTGAATTTAGGATATTCTCTCTTTATAATATATATTCAGCTTCTTATTCTATTTTATTCTTTTATTTCCAAACCTAATTTATTATTAGATAATTTTGAATAATTCCTAGTGTCCAAAATCAAAAAGTATAAAAATATTTTTCGATGGACTTTAAATTACTCACACGGAAGAAATATTATTTCTTAATTTCTAAATTGCGTTTCTATTTGTTGACTTATCTTAAACTTGTATAACAAAAATTCTTGACTATTTGAAAAATGTCCAGGCTCAAATTTTTTCTTTTAAATGTTTTTTTTTTATCAAATCCATTAATTTCAATTTATCGAGATTCAACTAATGAAAAGATTTTTGATATTGTAATCTTGAGTTAAGAATAAAAAATTATAATTATTTTAATTAGAATTGTTATTATTTCTTTTTAGTACGAAGTACGTAAAAGAAGGTAGTTTAGCAATTTTTATAACATATTGCGAATGCAATTTTTTTCTGTTTAGAAGAAAACACTATTTTGATAGTAGATTATTTTAAATCATCTGTTTATCCAAATATGTGTGGAAATATTTAACAATTTTAGCTAAACTTATTTAGTTCTTAATTTTTATTAATCAGAATTAAAATATAATAATTTCAATTACTAATTAAAAATTAATAATTCGTTTAAATTAATTTATAATTCTTATTGATTTTAATAAGTTGCATTTGTAATTAATAGAATTGATAGAGTTAATATGATTTATCTTTCATATCAATTTGTAGTAGAAATAATATCTAAATTAAATTAACACAAAAATGAGAAAATAATCGGTTAAAGGCTGTTACACTTAAAATATAATATTCTGTGTACTTAATATGTTTGTAAACATACCTGATACGATAAGTAATGTTTTTTTATATAAAAATGTTCAGTTTTTATAAAACATAAGAATCAGAGAAGCCAGTAACAATATTTAATCATATTTATTTATAAGGAAGTTGCTTATTTCCTAGGAAGAATAAAAAATACCAGAGAAAAAATGCACAGCATTGTCACACAGATACAAAAGTGATTTCCTACTGTTGCCAGTAAACATAAAAAGAACTTGTGCTGTGACAGCCAAAGTGAAGTGATGCTTTGTAAAATGTATGTTGACACCGGACACACTACAGATCTGGAAAAAACTAAAGACTGTTTACTTCGATTAGTAGACAAAGTTACTAAGCGTAATAAATTTCATGAGACACTGACATAAAAATAAAGTTATTTTGCATAAAGATATATTTAAACTTTATAGTTTGAGGAGATGTCAGTAACCACATCAGAACTATAAACTAAGACTTATTTTTAGTATTGTACAACATTTTAAGTGGTAATGAGAGCCAGCGAAAAGCAAGCTTAGCCACTGTAAAGGGTGGAGATATCCAAACTTTTTAAAAATAGTTCACTTGTAAATAAACGAAATTTTTTCTTCATAGCTACAAAAAATGAAATAAAAAATGTTAAACAAAAAATATTTGCAGTACAACTTATTTTTCAATACATTTATTTATATTTTTTCTTTATTTTTAATGAACTCGAATAAATTTATTAAAATCAAAATTTCTTCCAAAGGGCGTGTGTCCCTCATTGACTCTTATTGCCTTTATTTTTTTAGGGTTCGAAGGATAAGTTAACAGCTCATTCAGACTGGTATGGGTTTAGCAGAATTTTACTTTACCTTACAGGCAGCTACTATTAAAGGAACTAGGTGTCTTGAAGGAGACAGGACAGTCCTGGTTTCAACTCTTTGCCCTGGATTGAACAAGTCTCTAGGATATGTATTAAATGTCCCAAATTGTCTAGTTTTAAATTATTAGTAATAACTTCATATTAAAAAGGGAGATTGACAAGATTTTATTTTTAAAAACTTCTTCCGGAAAATTTACTTTCCCAACTTTTAGATGTAGATCATGGGCACGCTGATGTGATCATGTAGAAGAATCATCCTGAAGGTAAAATTGTAAAACTAATAGAAAATTATGTTATGTGTGCTTGTTTTTACCTTCTTCTAAAAATGTTTTTCTACTTCATTATATCTGAATTTTTTTTATTTCAATTATTTCTGTATTCAGTTTTTGATTTCATTCACTACCCGTTGTCTTCAGCAGATATCTCAGATAACACGCCAAGATTCCAGAGCTTCCGGCCATAAAAGATTAGGATTTCATCACCTGTATGTACTGTAATCACCAGGCATGTCATTTTACATCCCTCTCCACTCCCGTCCTATTCAGTCACCCCATGTGTGACGGGAAGTTGATTGGTAATGTGAGAAAACTTCATGTGAGGCAGGGGAGTCGATGGAAATAACAAGCCTTATTTCCTAATCACTTTAAAAGAGAGGAGGGGGAGGGAGGTAACCACAATGTCCACTTGTTTCTTAATGTGCGTTCATAATCGTAAAATTGGTTTTTACCCCAAATGATAAAATACTCAAATAAGGACATTTATTTTCTGCAAATGATAAACATATTTTAAACTAATTACATCTGTTTCCGTCCAAAACTCATGGAGAGCAGTGGAGTGGAATTTGTATTTGAATGTCCGTCGAATAAGAAAGTTCAAGCATGACCCCTGTTCACGATCACAACATTTATTATACGATCACCCACACAGAACTATATACATGAGTTTTTAACAAGCGAGAGACAAGACAAGTGCGTAGCAAAGGTGCGCGTCGGCGCGCTCACATATTATGGCAACCATTGATCGCCAAGATGCCAATTTACAGTTCAAAGGCGCCAACAACATCAAACAATTTTAGTAGCACGTTAGTACTTTTTTTCTACTGAGAAAAAATAAGAATTAATTTCTCCTAACATATATGTTTATAATTCTCTCAATTCCGGAGGAAAAACGTGGGAACAATTTCACAGTCGTTGGGAGGTCTAGCAAGGAGAAGATAAGTGAGGCCCCATCAGGTGTTAATTGGTTTTACTGTATAGATAAGGCATGAGCCGTATGTGTGAGAAATTGTGATAATTACATTTCCCAAGACGGAAAAGACTTACAGTAAGATTTTAAAAAAAAAGTATTAATGAAAGGGACAAAAGTGTGGACAAAAAACATTTAGTTTTCGGCATTCCACTTGATTAGTTGAAAGTAATTTTATTTTTATCGAGCTTTAAGAAATGAAAATATTTTTATGGTGGCAACTTTGAATTTAGAACGAAAAATCACAAAAAAATTTCCTGTCTGTTTTTTAGTTTTTTTTTTTTTTTTTTATAGAAAGGATTTCAAAGAAGGGAGTTTTGGTTTTTAAAGTATGGTGCGAATGGGGTTTTTTTCCAATTTTGCAATGCGCCAAATTTATTAACATTTTTCTTTCGTTTTATGTTAAAAGTTATTTTCAGTTAAAGATTATTCTACTTGATGCGTTTACTCAAAAATGTACTGAGACTTAACAATCTGATATAACCTTATTGCATCAATGAAGTGAGATAACTATTTATTGTTAAATAAAGAATAATTCTTTAGAAAAATAATTCTTTTACTGACCTGCTTAAATTTTGTGAATGTGATATTGTGCTTTGTTCGTAACAAAAGCAGAAAGTCTGGATATTTTATAATATTGAGTGCGTTAGTGAAAATGTGGAGCATTGAAGTTATCATAATTGTTTAGTTCAGTTGTTTAAGATAAGAATTAAATGAACGATCAAAGGATATGTAGTTCTAAGTTTCTTTGCTTTCCGTGGTGTAAAAGTTGCAGTAATGTTTTCGATCTTTTAAAAAAAATTCCATCAAAAATATTAAATTTTGTTTCATACGGAATTAAAATAAAATTCCTTTGGATGAATTAATTATTTTTGAGATGATATAATATTCTAAGTAAAGATATCAATTAACTCCTCTCCAAACTTCCACGCCACACTAGCAGGAAAAGTTTAATGACTGGCATTTTCAGTATGGGTGGAAAAATGAAAATGACGAATAATTTTATAAAAGTCATTCCTAAATTTCGAAATCAATCTCTAATCTAAAAGCATATGGATTTGCGTATATAGATAAGTTAAATGGTTTTTATGAACAAATTTGTAAAAAACTCCAAGATTTTAATAGACAGATTACAAGTAATACAAACTTGAATTGAGAGCTGATGCTGTCATAAAACTGATAAGTAAGGGTAAATTACTGTTTTAGCTAGTTTATGTTGGCTTCTGTGAGAATGAACCGCATATAGTGAATGTAAGAGATGGGTTCAGTACTATTTTTCTCTCTGTCTGTAACAAAGAATGGTCGAAATGATGAGAAAAGTATAGAAAGATATATATTACCGGTTATAAATCGGATTTATTTTCAGCTATATTTCTGAGGTTATGTAAGCTTGTGAACTCTAACAAACCTTCATAACTAATCCAGATATACGGATCTTAAGGATGACTCATGATTGTAAATTTACGAATAAAATACTTTGGAAATGCTACCGTGTCAAAAACAACAATGCTTATCTAAAAGAGAGTGTAAATTTCCTATGTTCGAATCAGACCGAACAAAGCTGTAAATAAAGCTTTTCAACTTTTCAGTATGCAACTGTAGTGAATCAAAACATATTAGGATGGTGAGCATAACTTGAAATTTTTGACTCTATAGTTACAAAAATCCAGGTGTTATAACAATTTTAATAATTTTAACCATTTTAGTTGGGGGAATAATTAAAATATAAATAGAAAGAGAGCCGATCAGTTGAGAAAGGTGAAATTTCGGGAATAATCTGGCACTGTGGAGGCTAATGTTAAAAAGTCACGAAATGAGTTCCGAAACTCTTTGTTCACACAGATTACAGGTGAGAGGATTTTAATTAAAATGACGGCAGATGGTCATGAAATTCAGTTAGAGCACCAGGACTACTTTTAAACTAGAAATTTTAGCATGTTCTATGAAATCAGCTTGCTTACCATAGCCCAAGTGTGAAAAAGAAAAAAGGGCTTAAAATAGCGGAAGAAAATTTTAGAGTCCGTAAATAGGATAAAAATACAAAAAAAATTTTGAAGATTAAAAAATCTGAACGGAACCGTGGTGTTTATGATAGTTAATAAAATTGTGCTGATTCTGGTTCTTCTTTTATAGAATTACAAAAGATAAACCCATGTGGCGGCGAACAGATAAAAATCTTGTCATTGATTTAAATGGCCGTAATGTAACTGTCACTATAGACAGATGCAAACCTGCTTACGAATTTTCAGAGACAATTTCTCCCAGAGCAACACCAAAAGTGATTCAAAATCAATTCTCAAACAGAAAATCGCAGGAAAGTAATGAAAACCCTTCTAATGTGAGAATAACTAGATATGGGAGACATGTTCATGTTCCTAAAAGACTGTGCGAGTAAATTTAAGGCAAATGTTTGCAAATTTTTTATGTTATAATTAATTTTTTATGTAACTAAAAAAATTCTTATTGTTCAAATTGTTCTTACTTGTATTACTTACTTACGTTATGATTGCATCCACTACCCAGTGAGTTTCGTTTCCTTCGTCACTGGGGGGATACTTTGTAGTGAATACAAATACTTGTAACCTATGGGCCGATCCTGATCTAGTGCGACGTAATCTAAAACTAATCTTAATCGTAATCGAAACTGATTCGTTCGATTACTTCAACTTCTTCTATTATGATCGAATCGTCGACACGAGATCAGGCGCGGTTCATAGGGTGAAAATGTTGTTGTATTTGAATGTTGGAAAATAAATTTATTTTTGTAATAAGGAATTGATATAATTGGAGCCAGCTACATACCATGCACAAATCCAATTCCTACAATCTCAAGTGTGCTTACCATCAAGTACCAATGCATGAAGAAGATAAGCAAAAAACTGCTATAATAACCCCTTTTGGTTTATTTCAGTTTAATTTCATGACTTTTGGTTTGCGGAATGCTGCTAAAACAATGCAGCGCTTGATGGATAATGCACTTCAGGGGCTTGACTTTTGTTTTGTTTACATTGATGATCTTTTAATTGCTTCTTCCTCATTGGAGGAACATTTAGATCATTTGAAACAAGTTTTTGACAGACTACGAAAATTTGGTTTGGTTTTAAATCGCGATAAATGTGTTTTTGCTGTGGAAAATTTATCATTTCTTGGCCATAAGATAGATAAATATGGTATTACCCCATTACCCGAGAAAGTTGAAGCCATTTCAAATTTTCCCCGACCCAAAACAGTTCAAGATCTGAGACGATTTTTAGGCATGTTAAATTTTTTCCGTCGGTTTTTACCTCACGCGGCTCTAAAACAATTACCTTTACAGAAAATGTTGGGGAAATGTAAAAAACGCGACAAAACTCCACTTAATTGGACTGACGAATCTGACCAAGCTTTTCAAAATTGTATTAACGATCTTAAGGAAGCAACTCATCTGGCACATCCTGACTCTAACGCAGTCATAATTCTAATGACGGATGCATCCGACAGAGCTATTGGTGGCTGTATACAGCAACGCGAAGGCGATTCCTGGAAACCATTAGGTTTTTTCTCCCGAAAACTCAGCACGGCAGAACAAAAGTACAGCGCATATGACCGGGAATTGCTAGCTATTTTTGCATCCATAAAATATTTTCGCTATTTGCTAGAGGGAACTAAATTTACTATTTTAACTGATCACAAGCCAATCACTTATGCTTTTTCACAAAAAATTGAGAAACTGTCGCCACGTCAAATAAATCATCTGAATTTCATTGCTCAGTTTACTGTGGATATTAAACATATTAGTGGAAAGGACAACGTGGTAGCCGATGCTCTTTCTCGCATCGAAAGTATTTCCACTTCCCCTCTGGCTTACGAGGATATTGCTCGTAGTCAACAAGATGACGAGGAGCTTGATCTTTTACTTAAGCAGCCTACTAGCTTGAGTTTGCAAAAATTGCAAGTTCCAAATACAGATGTGATGCTATATTGTGATATTTCCACTCAGGTCATCCGTCCCTACATTCCAAAAAAGCATAGATATCAAGTATTTCGTAACCTACATGATCTTGCTCACCCTGGTGTGCGTGCCACAGTTAGGCTCATATGTAGCCGTTTTGTTTGGCCTAAGATGAAGCAAGACATTGTTAATTTTACAAGATCTTGCATAGCTTGTCAGAAATCGAAAATCTTTCGCCATGTGCACTCACCGCTCGCGGAGTTCAAAGTGCCAAACCAGCGATTCGTTCATATCAACATTGATCTTATAGGTCCTCTTCCATCATCACAAGGATTTTCCTATTGCCTTACAGCCATTGACAGGTTCTCCAGATGGCCTGAGGCTATGCCACTTACTGATATCCGGGCGGAAACAGTGGCTCAAGCTCTGTACAGTGGTTGGATTTCCCGCTTCGGAGTCCCTCAGCGGATCTCCACGGATAGAGGTGTGCAATTTACGAGTGATGTATTTCACTCCCTGGCGAAAACCTTTGGAATACGTCTCTCACACACATCCGCCTACCATCCACAGGCAAACGGCGCAATTGAGAGATGGCACCGAACCTTGAAAGCAGCCATCATGTGCCACACATCCGTTCATTGGGTGTCGGCATTGCCTGCTGTTCTGCTTGGTCTTCGCACCGTCTTCAAAGAAGATCTCTAGTACTCCCCTGCGGAAATGGTGTATGGCGAAAATCTTTGCCTACCAAGTCAATTTTTCGTCCAACAGCAACCACAGGCTGCAGACAATGGTTTCATAACGAAACTAAAAACCCATATTCAGCAGTTGCGAGCAACTCCAACATCTAACCATTCTGCAAAACCTACTTTTGTATACAGAGATCTCAGTGTGTGTTCCCATGTCTTTCTGCGTGTGGACGCTGTTCAACCTTCCTTGTCACAACCTTATACAGGACTTTATAAAGTTCTGTCACAAACAAATAAAAATTTCATTATCCTCAAGGATAACAAAAAAGTGACTGTGACTATTGATAGACTTAAGCCAGCTCATCTTTTGTTGGACAATGTTAACTCTTCTGAAAGTAAACTTGACTCTCCTGGAGTCGACATACCATCTCCCACTCCTTCAGCAAAGGAGCCTGAAAAATCAGCTATGCCTTTGCCTGAAAAATCACCTATACGTACACGTACTGGCCGGCGAGTCCATTTCCCGGTTAAGTATCGAGATTTTGTGTCTTAAAATTTATAGATCCAATTTTTTTTCCCAGGAAGGGGGATGGTGTGGCGGCGCTAGCGTCAAGCCACTCATTTATTATTGAAATGTAAAATGTATCTTTTGTATCTGGCAACATTGTTATTATTCCAGATTGTATCCGCGCGATGCGATGTTGCTCGCATAAGTTTTCGTCATGTAAATAAGTAGTGTAAATAATGTAAATTAAATGTATATAATTTAGATCATCATTTTATTGCAACCATACATCCAGCACTGCTATCTAAACGCCAAACCCATTTTAATTAGCGTTTAATTAGGGTGGAATGATTAAAACTTCCAAAATTAAAACATGCGGCTGTGAAAGATGCGGAGATGTGAAAACATGATGCAATAACAGGAAATATTATTTTTTTTGCTTTTCAGGATTTTTTAAAAAATTAATAATTTTCTCTAAAATTAATTCTGAATCGGAATCCGTAATTCCGAATCCGCCGAATCAGAGTGAATCCAATTCCGATTCACGAATCCAATTCCGCGGATTCATCGCGAATCCGATTCCGCGGATTCATCATGAGTCCGATTCCGCGGATTCATCATGAGGTCGATTCCACGGATTCGTTATTTTTAGTAGATTCGTTCCTTTTGAGGATCCGGATCCGCGGTTTCGTTCCGGAGTGAACGACACATCACTACTACTGTTGGCGTAGTCTCGTCACATGTTATTTCTATTTAGTGGTTCTATTTTTTTAATTTCTGACTTTTGCATTTGTGTGATATAAATGAGGATCTTGATCGTCGGCGACTCGATGATTAAATATTTGGAGGAATTATTAAAAACAAAATTGATTTTGTGTGATATCGAATGTAAGAGCTTTCCAGGCAGATGATTAAGCAGTTAGAGGTTAGGATTTCAGCTGATATCGTCAGAAAACAAAATATCGTAAGTACCGTGTGATTACCACTTACTAAAAGTGTTATGTATTTGTTTGTGTATTTTCTTTTCATTGTTATTTTAACTTATGTGTTTTCTTATATGGACAAAAGATGAATGAAAGTGGTAGTGTGGAAATGACAAAAGGCAATGGCCTACATACATAAATTGTCCTGTTAGGATTTGTGCTTGTGAACAAAGTGATAAAGTTGGTTTTAATGGGTTGGGTATAAAAGTTATGAACAGAATAGTTTACTATTCTGTTCATAACCATTATAGGGTAGATGCTCCAGTTTTGGCCACATTGGATCTGTTTTTCCAATAATTAACCAGTAATTTCAAATTAGCCAATAGTAAGCATTCCAACACTTTAAGCAATCCTTAGTTTACTATTTTAAATCTGATTAGTTCATTTTTCTCAAACATGTGACTTGTAAAAAAATTAAATGCATGATCATGTATTGTATACTCGCAACTGTTAAGGTTTTTGTTAAGGAACAAGTATTTGCAGTTTTTCATCATAAAGCTCTCAGAATTAAATGATTAATATAAAACTGATTACCCTTAAGGTTTATGAGGTAAGCTTTCTTTTTATTCTGATTTCATATCAGAAGTAATTATTTTTAAGATTAAATGGATGGTGGCCAAAACTGGTACATTAAATTTACTATATGTGCCAGTTTTGGCCACATAACTTCATAATTGTGTTTTTAGCTATTACATAAATTTAAGAATATCTGGATAAAATAAAATCAACTAATTTAGTTTTGTTTCTAAAATAAAAGCAACTAACTTAATTTTATTTCTAAAATAAAAGCAACTGATTTAGTTTTGTTTCTAAAATGAAAAGTAACTGATATAGCTTTGTTTCTGAAATAAAAGTAACTGATTTAGTTATCTTTCCAAAATAAAAGTAACTGATTTAGTTTTGTTTCTAAAATAAAAGTAACTGATTTAGTTTTGTTTCTAAAATAAAAGTAACTGATTTAGTTTGGTTTGTTTTCATTTTACATAGTAATGGCTCCAATTAAAAGTAAGAAGGCAGGTACTTAGCATTTCCATAAAAAAAAAAAAATTGTTACCATCTAAAGTTGGTAATGCAGTTAAGGCCATTCAAAATGGAATGTCAAAAACATCTCCATTTTGAATGGTTACCTCGCATTTATGTTAGAAAATTTCAACTTGAGGAACCAGACTCGAGTGATGAGGAATATTTTTTTATATGCATAGATTGCTCTAATTTTAAAAATGATTCTGATGAATTTGATTAATGTAGCAATTAAAAAGTATAAAAATACATATTTAAGGATATTATTAATGAATATAATAATGCAAATTCTTGATTTGTAAGATTTTTTTAAAAAAATCTATGCTTTTGCACAGCAAGTTTATTCCTCTCCCCATTTTTTGTTTCATATTTTATCGAAAAAAAAATTGTGAGTATATATAGTTTGCATTTTATCAACCAAATTAAATTATTGTTTTCTGCATTCCTGTTTCTTTTTTAAAAAACTGAAATCTGCAGCTAAGATCAGCTTAGGTAAACTTTATTATATATCTTTATAAATTCCTCAAAAAAATCACATTTAAAATAACAGAAAATAATGTACTAAAATATATATTGCATAAAAATGATTTATTTTTACTTAAAATTCATTAAAATGTCTGTTAAAAGTATAATATTAGTGTGGCCATAACTGGTGCAAATGGGATTAATTTATTTAAAAATTCATAACTCAAAATCTAAAATTTTCTTCAGAAAATTTTATAACTAGCAGAAAGCCAATAAAATTTGTTAAAGGATAGTATAAGTATGATTTAATATGCTTTAACCCTCTGAGTGCTCAATTATTTTGAACTTTTAGCTGCCAGGCTAGAAAGAGTAGCTTTTAAAGTAAATGAATCGATCTTTTTTGTATTTAATCATATTTCTGAAATTTTAAGAATACTTTATTCATGATTGTTTAAGAAAATATTCATATAAATACGAACTATGTGCTTTTGAACTGAACATGAAGAACGGTAAAAAAACGTTTACGCCGCTGGGAGTATTAAACAGTCACCCATTGTGAAATTTCCATTTCAAATTTTCTCTTAAGGTGGCCAAAACTGGAGCATCAACCCTACAGGAGTTGAGAATTTAAACTATCTGCAGCTTAAATAAAGTACTACATGTGATGCAATTAAAACCTACTTATCTTTTTCTGTTCCTATTCCTAAAATATAAAACAATATTAAGGGGAGAATTGGGGTCATGAGATAAACTCAGTTTTTTCCCCATTAAAGAAGCCTTTGTATCGCGTAAAGTCATTCAGGCATACTTTGAGTGGTTTAAAAAAATTCTGTGTTTCCAAAAGATGTTTCGATATTTGTTATTTTTATTGTTGAATGCTTGCAAAAGGAAACTTGCAATCCCATTTTAGTATTTAAGTTGCAACACTCTACAACCCTTTATAGCCCTCCTGATTTTCGAGGTTGTACTGTAGTATAATACTACATAGTATGGAATCAGTAATTAAATTTTAAAATGAAACATTTATCATAAATATGAAAGAAATCATGCTTTTATTGCATAACTTGAGTAATAATTATTCATATCTGATACGATTTATGCACATGCAGTAGGTGTTTAATTAAAAATCTTGTGACGTGTTGATTGGCTGTGAGTATTAAATACAGTATTATCAATGAATTAAGTTCATTGATAGCTTTTCCACTATACTTTTAACTAAGAAATAAGCTCGAAGTTTTTCAGAGGAGTCCATTTCATCTTTAAAGTAGGTAGTATAACTTCTTAATCATCACTTTAGTTAGCACTAGACAATTTGACTTCTATTAATTCATTTAATTAAATTTTCATTAGACTGACTCTGCAGAAAGCTTCATATAGATCTCAAGAATACTTCATCATTAACAGATAAGCTGGATTAATTACAGATATTATTTTATAGTATAATTTAGGTAAGATGGAGTAAAGTGGTAGATGTGGTAAAGGTTGAAGTAATTATAGGGATAGGTTTAAACATGCATCACTGTTTTAAAATTACAGAAGCTTGATTTGTTAGACATTAGTTAAATATTAATTTAAGATATATTAAATACTAGGGGTTCTGCCCACTGCTCGCTAAAGCTTTCCAACCCCTAGGAGGATTACGTTGCAATCCTCCCAGGTTTGCTATGCAAACCCTGCTCGCTATATGCTAAATACATTGTCATTTGGCATATTGCCACTTAAACGTTATGAACTTTAAAAAGGCCTTAAGAGATATGCTTCATTTACTTCTGCAATTTGAAATGAAAATAAAAAAAAATGAAAATATATTCTTTTAAAGCTATAAATACAAATCCTGCTGGTTGTAATGTGTTTACTTTCTTTGCCTGTAGGATTGAAATACTTTTCTTTATATGCTTCATCCTTCTAAAATTTAATAGAAATAAAGCTTTTATAAGTGATTACCTGTGGGTTTATTTTTCAGAGTAGAATAATAATTTTTGACAGAAAATATATTGAATTTATAAATTGAGTATGTTGTTTTTAAAAGATATCCAAGATTTTATTATTGAGAGATTTTCAACATGTTTTGCTTTTAAAACATAAACTTCAATATGATAATAACCCATTCCATCTCTCCTTTATACTTAAAAAGTAGAAATATTTTGGTTACTTTGCTTGAAAACAATATTAGCAGCATTTGGGTGGGGGTATTACTGACATTCTCCTACCCCTCTTAGTTTTCTTTGCTTTGAAGCAAAGAACGGTTTAAATGTTATTGTTCATATTCAGATAACTTGAATATTATGTTTAGATGCTTAATAGATGAACAAATTTCTTGTACTAATAATAAGATCTTATACTAAGAAGAAGCATTTTAGTTATTTGCTTTTGTTCTATCCATAGGGAAACAAAACAAAAGAGCTGCAATGTGAATAATATAGCTCCTACTTTTTGAGAGATTATATTGCATGGGGAAAAATAGTGTGAGTAAAATTATTTTCAGATCTTTATATATATATATATATATATATATATATATATATTTCAATTTCTGTTGAAACTTGGTTTGACATTCTGTTATGTGTGCATTTCCATTCATTGTTTTTTCTCACCATACTAGTACTTAACATATGTGATATTAATGACAATGATTTTTTCTACTTTCTTTAGATAGTTTAATGTCTAGCTTTATTTCATTTTTTTGTGTTCCTTTTGATCCTACATATTTAAAAACCTAAATAACAAATAAGCCGTAACTCTGTTAAAGAAAGCCATTGATGTGATATGTCTTCCATTTATTTTCAATACAATTTTTGTCTAATGTTATAGTTATCTAAATTAAAATCGATGCTTAGTGTCACTCAATACTTGAAACATCATATTTTATATTATCAATCATATATTTGAGCTAACTCTTGTTTTTTTACTCTCAGGGAAGTTTGAGTGAAAGACATTTGCTATTTAATGGCAAAAATAAAAAAAAAAAAATAAGAAAACTAATATTATTACCTATTTTTTAACTGTTCAAAATTCAACTCTTTCAACTTTGGAATTTGTCCAAGAACAGATGTTAGATCTATAGTTTTAGTCACAAGGCCCTCTTATGTAAAATAATGTAATGTAAAAGTTTTCCATCGATTGTAAGGTTTAATTAGAATTGTAATACATAATTTGTAGCATAGACTTGAAAATGTTGAATGAGAATTGAGCATACCTTCTGTTTTCGATTATAGAGTATATTTTTCAATAAATTCAACTAAACAGAAGATAATATGTGCAAAATTTTCAAAACTATTTCATTTTCCTATGTCTTGATCTGCTAAGAGCTATTTTAAAATTTATTGCTTTATTTTTGGCAGGATATGTAAATTTTTCCTTACGCAGGTGGTAATTATTTATCAATGATTTTTTCATTAAACCGCAAAGAATATATATTGTCAGACCGTGTACAGTCTGTCACGTGACAGAAAGGAGGCATAAATGATACCATAGGTTCCTTGTATTAAAATAATTTAATTTGCAGTCAGTAATTTACAGTAAACATACATGAATTCAAATATGTGAAGAAGTATAGTTGTATAACTTAATCAAACGATCGCAGAGCTTACTAGGCTTCATCATGTTGAACAGTTCGACCAACTCTGAAACTGAATTTCAGAGCAGTTGTCCAGAGAGGAATTGAACTTTCTGGAAGTTTCCTCATATCTTGAGAACCAAGCTGCACCTTAAGATTTTACTCTTCATAACCAAGCATCTGGCACCGCATCTGGTCGCCAAGTCACCAAAAATGTATTCAAATCCTAACATTGCCTCAACAATATACAAATGTATATTGTTGAGGGAATTATACAAATGTTATTTGGTGGGTGTCCCAGGACTCCAAGTACAAACTTGAACAAGAGGTAGAGAACCCCAAAAGAAATCATAATCACATAGAAAAGCATGATCAGAAATGGGTAGGTGGCGTGAAATCAACAGAAAAAAAAGGATGATCATTGCCATCAATGATTTGGATAGTAATGATTTTTTGCCTGTTTTTTATACTTACCCCCAAGCTGAAACATACAAATTTTCAGATTATTTTAACCATTTGTGTTTCAGTTATAAATCCTTAAAATGTTCAAAATTTTACGAATTTTGAAAATTCTACGAATTTTGAAAATTCTATAATCTTTAAACAGTCGTAACTCAAAAAGCTATTAAAGCTAGAAGAAAAGCAAAAGGATGTATTTCTAAAGAATTTTACAATCATTAATTATTTGTATTACAGGTAATTGTAAGTTGACTAGTTTTCGAGATAATCAAAAAAGACTTAAAAAGGGGGAGGGATGAAATCCATTCATTCCATTGTGAGACCCATTAAGTCAAACTATTAAAGCTAGAAGAAGAGTAAAAGCATGTATTTGTTTGAAATTTTATACTTTTTAATTTGTTAAAACAATTTTAATTTCGGAATTGAATAGTATTCAAGATATTCAAGAAAAACTAAAGAAAGGGAACAAGATGGCGGTGTGAGCCCCCCTCCCCCCCATGACCAGGGACTTTTTTAGTCCAGTCAACGAAGGCCGAAAATCGACGAATAGAAAAAAAAAAAAAAAAAAGGTGTAGTTTTGAAATTTGGCACAGTTGTTGGGGATAGTGTCCTAAACAACATACTAAACGTCCCCGACTTGGGGGGTTGCACGGGGGGGATTAAAGAGGGGCTTTTTCAGTTTTTCTTAAATATCTTGAAAACTATGGGTTCTAGTGAAAAATTTTTAATTACGAAAATAAACTACATTAAATTCCCTACAAGAAAAGTCCTACATCTTTATTTTAGCATCAATAGTTAGATGCTAAATAGATATGGGGAGATAATAATAGATATGGGGAGTTGAAAAAGTGAGTATTTCTGAAATTCCTTATTGCAATGGTAAAATCAATAAAAAATGCCAAAGTAACAACCTTCAGGAGCCCCTCATGCCTCTATAATAATTTTATAAAGGTAGTATTGTATGTGTTGAGAGTAGTGGTGGTGTTGGTACGGTTGGGGAGACAAATATATTTGATGAACAGTCGTTATCACTTCCTTCCCTCACATCCGTTCCCTTCCACAAGATCATTTCTAGTCAGTCGTTTGGTTCTGCATTAAAAGCAGTATCAACGTTGCAGATGGTGGCTTCCTGCTTCACCGGGTAAAATGGAATGTTGGCTCCAAGTTTTCTTCCATTTGTGATCAGTATGTATCTTATCTGATTAAACATTATGGAGAAAAATGCATAGTAATCTTTGACGGTTACGGTGACGCCAACAATACAAAGCTAGCAGAACAGAGGAGAAGAAGCACCATGAAAATGTCCGTTGATATTAATTTCGAGGAGACAGTGACTGTCACCATTGAACAGGAACATTTTCTTGCCAGTGGAAGGACCAGGACTAGACTTATTCAATTACTAAGACAGAAAATGACTTCTAAAGGAATTGAGACAAGAGTCGCTAAAGGGGATGCTGATACTTATATTGTGAGATGTGGGTTAGAGAAAGCAATTTCTCATCCCACTGTTGCTATAATAGGGAAAGACGTAGACCTAATCGTGATATTGATTTCTTTGGCACCAGCAGAAAGTGACATATATTTTATGAAGCCTGGCAAGGGAAAAAGGTCGAAGCTAAAATATTTTCAACAAGAAAGCTTCAAAAAGAACTTTCTTTTGCCCAAACCATCCTCCTTCTTCATGCATTCAGTGGCTGCGACACAAAATCAGCAATTTATAGAAAAAGCAAAGCAAGTACAGTTAATTTGTTCAAAAATCAACTGAGCCAAATGAAAAACATTGCTAATATATTTTATAATCCCTCATCAACACCAGATGCTATCTCACAAGCTGGTGAGAAGATGTTCCTTGCTATATACAAAGTCCCTGCTAATGAACATAATTTAAATAACCATAGGGATGCAGCATTTCTGAAATCATCGACCAAGGTAAAATCTGATCTCTCTTCACTTCCTCCAACCAAAGGAGAGGCGGAGCAACACTTGTTTAGAGTGTACTTACAGATACAGCAGTGACTTAATAACCAGTTACCTCCTGATCAGTGGGAGTGGGCCCGAGGAGACGATGGATTCCCAGTGACAACAAATGACCTGGTAGCTCCTGACACAATTCTTAACTCCATATTTTGTTGCTGTACAACTGGGTGTAGTGGAAGATGTGGATGCCGGAAAGCTGGCATGCAATGCTCTTCTGTTTGTGTCACCTGTCATGGTATCTCTACTAATGGTGCACCTCTAGAAGGAGAGGAGTTCGAACTTGATCGAGAAGTAGAAAAATCGAATGAAATTTAATTACGAACAAGTGTCAAAAGTGTTTATAGATATTTTTATGTAGGTATGTATAATTATATATATATAATATTATGTTATAGATGTGATGTTGTAATAGATAGCCACCAATTTGAAATAAAAACTTTCTTTCTTAAAAATGAAGCTAGCTTTTTCAACCACTTATTGTAATTCTCTCTCTATATTCTTAGCCATTCATCCTAAAAAAAAAAAAATGAAGGACTATTTTTGTATGAAATTTAATGTTGTTTAATTTTGTAATTGAGTATTTTTCACTAGAACCCATAGTTTTCGAGATATTTAAGAAAAACTGAAAACGTCCCCTTTAACTCCTTGTACCCCACGGTCGGGGACTTTTAGTATGTTGTTTAGGGCACTATTCCCTACAACTGTGCCAAATTTCATACCTACACCATTTATTTTTTCTATTTTTCCTGCGTTGACTTGACTAGAATTGATCTTGTGGAGAGAAACGGATTGAGGGGAGGAAGGGGTCACGACTGTTCATCAAATATATTTGTGGCCTCCCCACGTCCCGACACCAAAACTATTCTCAACACTTACAATACTGCCTTTATAAAATTATTATATAGGCATGAGGTGCTTCTGAAGGTTGTTACTTCGGCATTTTTTATTGATTTTACCATTACAATAAGGAATTTCAGAAATACTCACTTTTTCAACTCCCCATATCTTCTAAACTATTGATGCTAAAATAAAGATGTAGGACTTTTCTTGTAGGGAATTTAATGTAGTTTATTTTTGTAATTAAAAATTTTTCTCTAGAACCCATAGTTTTCGAGATATTTAAGAAAAACTGAAAAAGCCCCCCTTTAAACCCCGCGTAACCCCCACGGTCGGGGACTTTTAGTATGTTGTTTAGGGCACTAATCCCTACAACTGTGCCAAATTTCAAATCTACACCATTTTTTTTTTTTTTTCTATTTTTCCTTCGTTGCCTGGACTATTTTAGCATGTTCATCAGGATGCCTCACAAACATGTATACCAATTACCAAAACTATAAGATTTAATGTGTTTTCTTTTCTTTTCTTAATGATACCAAAGGAATACCATCAAAATTCGTGAAATTTTCAAAGATTCATAACTCGAACACAAATGGCTAAAATAATCTGAAATTTTCTATTTTTCGTCTAATGCACTACTACTTCTGAGCCAAAAATCCCAAGACATGATGTCTCGACCATTGGTTGATTTCACTTGGAATTACCATAGCTATAATTAATTTTTTTTTTATTTTGGAAATCAGAAAATAATTCATAATAGTATAATTTAAATTATAATTTTAATAAAATTTTAACACAAATTTTATATTCAGAGTCACAGGTCAAGCCAATGGTGCAGCGGTGGTAAGTGGTGCACGTCAGTGGTCATAATATACTTTTTTTTGCCACTGCCATTATCATCAATGGCTCAGCTTGTGTAATTGGTGACCATGACATATTATTTTTACACATACCCTTATGGCATTTGACTTCCGAAAATGACAAAATAAAGTTTTGTCCTCTCAGTGACTAGTAGTGTAGTGAGGTTAAATGGCAACTGGAAAATAATGCGTTTTTTTTTTTTTACCCCAGTTGTCATCAGTACTTAACAAGCTTTAGTGGTGACCAGGGCATATTATTTTTTAAACCCCTCACTGTTTTTTTCTTCTTTATAAACTGACATAAACGCAGTAATGTTTCGGTTCCGTGGTGCCTAATAACCAAGCTCTCGGTGCGTCTATACACCCTTGTCAACCCCTGATGCTACGCCACTGATTCAAGAAGACTTTGCTTCGTTAAATAGTCAGTTACATGCCTGTTATAACCTAAAAGGTAATAATATTCCATTTTCTTTATCAGGTTGCTTCGAAGATACCCGGATGCAACAAAAAGGTGTTTCTTCAATGAAAGCAGACTAGATAATTATCCTTGATACAACTTCAGCTCATTTTGCGAAAGAAAAACATCAAGTTTTATCAATCACCAAGAGCATATATGTTGGAGACATACATCAAAGATGAATGAAACACTTTTGATTAGTGATCTGAGTGTGGAACCAGTTGATACTTATGTAAATGACAATAATGTAAATGAAAAGGATAAGAAACATTTTCATACCCTTACAAAAGAAAAGCCATATTCTTGTGATGTATGTGGAAAAGGATTTCATCATAGAGGAAATTTAACTACACATTATCGTGTTCATACAGGTGAAAAGCCCTATTCTTGTGATGTGTGCCATAAAGAATTTTCTAGTAGAGAGCATTTAAATAGACATTTTCGAACTCATACAGGTGAAAAGCCCTATTCTTGTGATGTGTGCCATAAAGATTTTTCTGTTAGCAGTAATTTAGATACACATTTTCGAACTCATACAAATGAAAAGCCCTTTTCTTGTGATTTATGTGGAAAAGGATTTTCTCGTAGAGGAAATTTAGCTACTCATTATCGTATTCATACAGATGAAAAGCCCTTTTCTTGCGATGTGTGCAATAAAGATTTTTCTCGCAAAAGTCATTTAAATTTGCATTATCGAATTCATACAAATGACAAGCCCTATTCTTGTGATGTGTGCCATAAAGATTTTTCTCAGAAGGGCCATTTAAATGAGCATTTTCGAACTCATACAGGTGAAAAACCCTATTCTTGTGATATTTGCCATAAAGATTTTTCTCTTAGAGGTACTTTAAGTGTGCATCTTCGAACTCATACAGGTGAAAAGCCGTATTCTTGCAATGTTTGCTATAAAGATTTCTCTAGTAGATTTGAATTAAAGAAACATTTACGAACACGTTCAAAGGAAAAGCCCTATTCTTGCGATGTTTGCCATAAAGATTTTTCTCGTAGAGATGATTTAAAGATACATTTTCGAACTCATTCAAAGGAAAAGCCTTTTTCGTGTGATGTATGTTATAAGGATTTTGCTCATAAATGTACTTTAAATAGGCATTTTCAAACTCATTCAAACGAAAAGCCTTATTCTTGCGATGTTTGCTGTAAAGATTTTTGTAGTAGAGTTGAATTAAAGAGACATTTTCGAACTCATTCAAAGGAAAAGCCTTTTTCTTGTGATGTATGCTATAAAGATTTTGCTCATAAATGTTCTTTAAATAAGCATTTCAAACTCATACAAATGAAAAACCTTTCCTCCTATGTATATGTAAAGAAATACTTCTCATAAAGTTTAATTCACAAATACATACATGGAATCCATAGAGGCATGAATTGACATTATGGAACTTTTGTAGAAAAAAACACTATTTTGGTGATGCAAAATATAACTTTCTTAAGAGAGCAATTTAAATATTTACATGTATGTTTAATTAAAAAATTGTATTTGTTTGATATCTGTGTTAACAAATATTCTTGAATATAATTTGGATGGAATTATCTTGAATTCATGATAAATAAAAAAATTTCCTATTTTTTTATGAATTGTAGTGAAGAATTTTTTTTCTCAAATAACTTTTTTAATTAATATTTTCCTTCTTGTACAAATAAATTATCTCATACAGCGATGTTTGCTGAAAAGAATCATCTCTTGAATTCCATTTAATTGAAAATCTCATAATCAAGAATAAATAAAATAATTTATAAAATGTTATTCTTGTAAGTCTGCAGTTGCAAATTCTCGGAGCCGGTTCATTTCATTGCACATTGCTAAAATGTTGCAAATGATATTTTCATTTTTTTATGTATGCGATGAATAAAATAGAAATATTCATCAGTTATGTGCATAGATTTTTCGCGTGGTCAAACTGAACATCTCATGATTTAAAAAAAAAAATAAATAAATAAATTAAGTTATTCTTGTGAGTTTGCAGTTTCAGATTTTTCTCAGAAAGTTTTTTTCATTGCACATTGCTAAAATGTTATGTACAAAAATGTTCATTTTTTATGATGTATACAGTGAAAAATTAGAAATATTCATCCAGAGATTTTTATCAAGTATTGTTTATTAAACCGTGTGCTTGTGATGGGATTATTAAGACATTTCTAAGAATGATGATAGGGTACAGTAAACTCTCGATCATCGGCATTCAAAGAAATATCGGAAAGCTCAACTAACCGGAAAAAATTAGAGAAAATGAGTTTCTCTAAAAAAGTTTTATCTGCGCTCCAAAATTTGCTTATAGCGCATATCGTCGCATTCCGCTTTGATGACAATTTATTTCTGGGAATGCAACGTTTCGCTCGCACGGAGGAGCATAGAAGGAAAAAGCAATATACAGTACTGTGACTTACAGACTTGCTTTATCAAGGTTCAAAATCAAAAGTGAGAGCCAAAAAAATATAGCAAAGATCCTCATCTTTCGCCGAAAAACAAGACCTAAAAAGCAGAAATCGGCTTAAAAAAAGGTAAAAGGGACAGAATCGATAAAAAATGCTCATGGGGGGGGGGGGGGGTTACTCCAGATTATTAAGTCTCTTTCTTTCCCTTTGTTTATTTACCCTCCAAATGCCGGCAGATGTTGATTCCGATTACGTAATATCACGTGCGGGAGAATTGGAGGCGCGCATTATTTACGCCGCAATAACCCATGATAACCGCTTTCTAAAAGATAATTAGTTTTGATATTCAATCTGGGATTTGATTATGATCACTTAAAGAGTTTATTATGCTTTTCTGAGTAGAATATTTTTCCAGTTTCGTCGGTTATTTTTATATGTTTTATGTTTTACAATCTATATATTTACGATAAAATTCGGCTACAGATCATATTTTTTTAAATCATCAATGTTAATTAACATCTTCATAATATATTATGCAAATACAATGTTATGGAAGATATTGATATTCTTAAAACCTCCTTTAAATTCATTTCAAAATGACAAAAACAAATTATTTGGCCGAAAAAAAGATCTTTTAAAAAAAGGGCTACAATCTCCCCATTTTTCTTGTCACACTCAACTATCCGGACTTTTCAAAGAGTATCCGGAAATCAGATAGACTCCTAGTATGCCAGTTGATTAAGCTTTTACTGCCAAAATATTATAATTATTGAAATAGAAAAATTTTATAAAACATGACCTTATGTATTGAGATCTTCTGCAAAATCCGTATACATTGTTTTCTGGGGATAAAGAGACTTCCTTTGTCCTAAACTTATGATCAAATTTTTAAAGGAATTCTTGCAAAGACTTTGCTTTGAAATATTAACTTTATTTAATATTTCCTATCCCTTTTACAACATTTTTAATGCTCTCTTTCTTTCTCTGTCTATTCCGTACAAAATTTTACAATGAATTTTAAACTAACTTCCCGATAGGCTGGGCTTTAAACATAGCTCAGAATAACAGATGACAATCGTATGCGTTGCTTTTTCTTGTTTTTTTGTCTGTCGTTTCTATTTTGCATGACATGCAATTACGTTTTCATTATATCTCAAAAACTATTAACATTACAGACTTGGTTTTTTTAGTTTATATGGATGGCCCATGGGATCATCGACCCCCCTATTGCGCATGCGCAGTATATTTTTTCATTATATCTTGAAGAGGCCTCTAGATCCGCGTGGCAATTTTCAGGAAAATAACAATTTTCTACTTATGATCAGGTGGAGAGAAACTGAAATTTACACATGTCTCCGTCTTAATCTCATCAAGATGTTTAAATCGATTGCAAAATTTCACACACAAGATAAGAAAGCAGAAAAATAATTATTTAAATAAAATAAAAATTTTAATATACCACGTATTTAAAATGAACTAAAAAGTATAAATAATTTCTTCTAGCCATACAGATTTATAACCCCATACAGATTTACAAGCAACATTAGGGGTGCATACAAATATTTAATAGTGAGGTAGAGACTAGCTGTCGTTGAAAACTCACACAGCAGTTCATATCATTTCCCATTACGTAAATTATTTAGTGACTCCTTCAAACTATTTATGCATCAATTATCTATTGCATGCGCCCACGTTTTCATTCAAATATAGGGTTATAAATTTATATTGAGCTCAACAATTTTGCTACTTTTAGTCAAACCCCAAAACTTTTAATGATATATTAAATTTTTATTTATAAATAATTATTTAATTCAAAATCATCCATTACTATAGAAAAATGCTTGTTCAATTTGCCATCGCTTTTCAAATTGTACTGAAATTTATTAATTAACTAGCAGCACCCGCACGGCATTTACAAGTGACATAGTTTATTATCAAATACTGTTCACAGAACCTGAAAACATTTAAGAGGTTTTTTACGTAGGTCATGGCATCTTGAGTACGTTCATGCGTGTATCTGGGGCCTCCAGTAAAATGGAAGGCGAACATTGCCATCATTCATAACTTCATCATAAATGTACATACTTATCCACTCTCAGCATCCTCTGATTTAGTCATATGTACAACAACGCGTTTCATTCTTGGCATACATCAGCAATAAATTGATGAAAAAAATGGCCTTTACTTCTCAATGAAATGTTGAAATCTGAAATGCATTTTTAACATTCTGTACGCGTAAGAACTTCATAGCCGAAATCTTTTTTTTAGTTTTATTATTCTTGTCATGGATTTCTTTGGTGGGTTCAAAATGATGTCCATCATCATGCTAAAATATGAGTGGATATTGTGGCCTCATTACGAGCTATGCGTATCAGAATTTTTTATGTTGCCACTTCTTTCTTCCTAAAATTGTCTCTTGCTCCATGTTGTTCTACCATAATTAAACCACTTCATCTTTTGCTTGTACATTAAAACGCCTTCATGCTCACCCTGTGCGGTTTTTGTCTGCTAACATTACCACTTTGAATTCAGTTCTGATGATCTTATTCAGCGCCGATTTGAAGCTCTGGACGTTGCAGATGTGATGATCCAGAATATCTTGCAACTGAAGTACTATGTCTTGTTTGCCATGTAACGTTTTTTGCAACGCTGCTCTGCTTGTTGTGTACCATCTCCTACAAAATATATTTGAAGAAATTTGGAAATCTTCATTTTGCCGAAGGTACAGACTCGATAAGTGATAAACTTGACCTGAACCTTAAATGTTGAGTGTACCCGGACTCTCTAATTTCTTTTGTTGTAGCAAAAGGTAATCCTGTGAAACGTATTTACACAATCTGTATTTGTCAGAAAATGTTTGGGTTCTGCAACAAAATATTAAATAGAATGTTTTCTAGATTAATTTTAAGATTCTGGCTTCGAGTTGCATTGAGTCGCAATCAAGACTACCTGTATAAAATTTCAGGGGCTGGCACACTGCAATATTTAGTCTAAACATCGCACATAAACACCAAACATTGCCTTTTTTTTTATAGAGAGAGATAGAGAATCCTATTAATATACGTAATGTCTCGGGAGGCTTGGTTTACAGATTGCACAAAATTTTGGTGAAATAAAAATATAGTACAAAAATATATTAGGTTATTAAGTCATTATACCAATGGCATAATGACTTCAATAAGAAAACTTTTAAAAAGCCCAGAATGACATGAAATAAAGTTTTAAAACTAATCAAAACGAAATATGTGAAGGTGTTTCCTCAGGTCCCTTAGGCACGATGGCAGCATTATCTGTCGTGAAGTAGACTCTGACCATTTTTTCAGAGCGGTTGCTTAATGAATCATGAGTGGGGTGTCAGCTTTCGTGGTGGGAAGTTAAATATTCTCCACACTGCTTGTTGCTGTTGATGTAACCCTCATTTGATAGTGTGTATTTCCATTTAGGTCATTTTTTCCACTGGCGAGTTCAAAACACAGCCGTGTCGGACGGATGCTTTGTTATACTTGCAGACATTACTTGATAGATTTTCAGATTTGTTCTCCAATACTCTTACGTGATGTGCGCATTGAAAATTTTCGTTAACAAGGGCAGTAAGTACAAAATCAAGTATTGTCCAGTGACACTTCTAATCCTCGAAAACTGATGTTGCAGCAAATCCCATCCATTGATATGATGGATATTCGTCCTCTACTGTAAAATTTGTATATAAAAAAAAGTTAATACCTTTATGCATATTTGTAATATTTTAAATACCTTGAACCAATAATAAGAGAAATGAGACTACCTCATCGGTTTGGGATTGCTTCAAAAGAAATAGAATCGTGTTACACCAAAACACTTAATGACAAACATAGAAGAAAATTGAATGGATAAAATTAAGAATTACTAGAAGTAAGTTCTTATTTTGATGAAGAACTTCTAATAAGGTGGATGGAGTGTCCATTAAATGGTGGAAAAAAGGTGTTGAAAAATTTCGGATTAATTTAGCAAAATTAATATCTTTCAGCACCTGCAAGCATTTATATAGTGACCGTTTATTTCTGAACGGTATAATATATATAGAAACCATAGAAAACGAGACTTCTATAAATTATATGCAACATTATTAAATACACTTATAGTCCACTCAACGAAGGTCCAAAATGCGGATGAAAAAAACATTAAATCATATAGTTTTGAAAATTGATGCACGTTTTTGTGAGGGGCTTATGATGAACATTCTAAAAGTCCCCGGTCCTGGGAGTTGAGCTCATGGCGCCGTCTTGGATTTCATCCCCCTTCTTTAGTTTTTCCTAAATATCGCGAAAACTATTCAGTTTAAAAATGATTTAACAATTTAAAAAGCGTAAAATTCCCTACAAATATTTTTCTTCCAGCTTTAATAGCCTTGGAGATAATGGGTCTCAAAGGTTGAAGCCATCTTGGATTTCCTCCCTCTTTTCAGTTTTTCTTGAATATCTCGAAAACTATTAAAATTACATGTAAATTAACAAGTTTAAAGAGCATGCAATTCCATACAGATAGGTACTTTGATTTTTTCTTCAGGCTTTAATAGTTTTGGAGATAATTGGTCTCAAAACGGATGAATTTGTAAAAAATCTTAGTTGATAGTACAATAAACGAAGGATTTGAAGAAAAACTAAAAATCATATAGTTTTTAAAATTGGTACAAGTGTTCTCGAGGGTCTTGTTGAACATAGAAAGTTTCCCAGATCCTGAAGGGGTGCGGTGAAGCTTGCGTCGCCATCTTTGGTTTTATCCCTCCCATTTTTCGTTTTTTTTCTGAATATCTCGAAAAATATTCAATTTTCAAATTATAATTGATTTATCAAATTAAAGAGCGTAAAATTCCCTAAAAGTACAAATACATATATTTGTTTTTCTTCCAGCTTTAATAGTTTCCGAGATAATGGGCCTCAAATGTTATCGCCATCTTGGATTTTATCCCCCCTTTTTTTAATTTTTCTTGAATGTCTCGAAATCTATTCAATTTTCAAATTACATGTAATCAGTAAATTGAAGGGCGTAAAATTCTCTACAAATACATTTTATTTTTGTTTTAGTCTCAATAGTGTCGGA
The DNA here is from genome assembly GCA_013235015.1 of Araneus ventricosus. Taxonomy (NCBI): domain Eukaryota; kingdom Metazoa; phylum Arthropoda; class Arachnida; order Araneae; family Araneidae; genus Araneus; species Araneus ventricosus. Next base: position 27,725 of record BGPR01015529.1, read on the forward strand.
GAAAATGGGTCTCAACATTTGCCGCCATCTAGGATTTTATACCCCTTGTCTTAGTTTTTCTTGTATATCTCAGAAACTATTAAAGCTAGAAAAAAAAATAAAAGCATGCATTTGTTTGGAATTTTACGATGATCAATTTGTTTTATGACATGTAACTTGAAAATCGAATAGTTTTTGAAGTATTCAAGAAAAAACTAAGAAAAGGGGGGGGGGGGATAAATCCAAGATGGCTGTAAATTTTCAGACTCGTTATCTCGGAAACTATTAAGGCTAAAACAAAAATAAACGCAAGCAATTGTACGGAATTTTACGTTCTTTAATTTTCTGATTACATGTAATTTAAAAATTGAATAGATTTTGAGATATTCAAGAGAAACTGAAAAAAGAGATGAAATCCAAGATGGCGATAAACTTTGAGACCCATTATCTCGGTAACTATTAAAGGTGGAAGAAAAACAAAAGTATGTATTTGTAGGGAATTTCACGCTCTTTAATTTTTCAAATAAATTGTAATTTGAAAATTGAATATTTTCGAGATATTCGGGAAAAACTAAACATGGAGGGATGAAATCCAAGATGGCGGCGCGAGCTCTCCCCCCAGGATCGGGGATTTTTACTATGTTCAACAAGAGACCCCCGAGAAAATTTGTACCAATTTAAAAAACTATATGATTTCTTGTTTTTCTTCAAACCCTTGGTTTATTGTACTATCAATTAAGATTTTTTACAAATTCAACCATTTGGAGACCAATTCTCTCAAAAACTATTAAAGCCTGAAGAAACATCAAAGTACCTATCTGTAGGGAATCACACGCTCTTTTATTTATTCATTCACATGTAATTTTAATTTCGAATAATTTTCGATATATTCAAGAAAAATTGAACCTTTGGACAACCTTTGAGACTCATTATCTCTAAGACTATTAAAGTTGGAGGAAAAGCAAAAGCATGTATTTGTGGGGAATATTATGTTCTTTAATTTGTTAAATCATTTGTAATGTGTAAACTGAATAGTTTTCGAGATATTTAAGAAAAACTAAAAAAGAGGGTCGAAATCCAAGATGGCGTCGCGAGCTCCCCCCCCCCCCCAGGACCGGGACTTTTAGTATGATAATCATAAGCCCCTCACGAACATGTGTGCCAATTTCCAAAACTATATTATTTTTTGTTTTTTTCAAACCCTTTGTTTACTGGACTATAATGTAATATGCAACTTAAAATTGGGTAAATGTTAGTTTTTTTTATAATAAATATACCGGGATATAATTCTGCAATAATCTTTATTAAATATATTTAAATCATCATTTTTTTTAAAAAAATTCTGTCCTGAATTTATTCTGCTAAATATCTGTTTAACATTCTGCCAGACTCAATATTCGGGAAAGGGCCGAAATGGCCTCATACTGAATATTCGTTATATCGTTAGTTGGTATTATTTGTGTATGAAACCAAACGGAACAGACCAGTGGCGGCTCGTGCTAAATCACCGTGGGGGTGCTGCAACGTAAAGTTCTACACTATGTACTAACGATTTCTGCATATCTTAAATTAGGAACTAATTTTCATTAGTTTAAAATACTTAGTGAATAAAAAATATATTATTAGATTTTTTACTTCAACTTATTTTTAATAAAGTAATTTTAATTTAGAAATTGTTGATTTTTAACTAAAAATAATTAAGAATTTTTAAAATGATTTTCACAGTTATTTTTGCTACGTCTATTACTCTCATTTATAAGGTTTTAGAAACTCGACAGAACATGAAAAAAAAAATCATTGAAAGCTCTAATTTAAAATAAATATATACGTGGAGATAAAGGTGTTAATTATGGATATTACTAAAAGCATTTAACGTAAAATCAGCTCTTTTTTTATTTTATTTCGAGCGAAGTGATCAATGCCGTTTTGCACAATATTGGGATGACCATCAAATGACATGAAGACGCTCACTGACTGGCCAGAAACAGAATTGCTTTGATGCATATCGTCCAAAATTTGCTAGATTCACAAGTTTGATGTTGAGATGTCATCCTTCGTTTCATTCCTCTAACGGTTTCGGTTTTTGAATAATTATGTTCATAAACACATGGACAGACAGGCATAAATTCCAATTTTATTTTCAAAAAGAGGAAGAGGAAGCTATAATACGTGGCGATTCCTGAAAGTCTAGAGGTCGAACATTTTAGAAATTACAATGCTTTCTTTTTTTACATTACGAATTCGAGAAAGAAAGAAAAAAATTATTAACTTATGGTATATCTCACCCGGTTTTAAATTCTCTTGAATGCCAGAGGGTAAATTATAAACTAAGCACCAGTGATTACTTATTTAACTTCCTCGGACATTACTTCCTTTTCATAATTTCTAGTTTTGGCCGCTAAAATAAAATAAAATTTAATTTTCCCCGCGAAAATTGGGGAGAGGTTGCCTCCCCCGAGTCGCCGCCACTTCTGCTCATGCGCGTATTTTTTTGATTGTTACGGGGCATGTAAAACTTGAACAGAAGGTTCCTTAATACTACTAGAGTAGGTTCTCCTTTCGACTGGGGAGAATAGCAGGTCTTTGGCTTTGCCCATTCTGCTTTGGGAAAAGGTCGGGTAATAAGTAATAATGCCTTAACTGTATTTTACTTTTCCCCCTTTAACTATCATTGTTAAATATTTATTTCTATGCAATTTATGCAAATGTTGCTATCGTTTTAATGAAGTAAATTAGTTTTTTATAAACGACTAGTCATTTGATCCTAAAACACCCAAGACAGACCTCCGAGAAAACAACTCTCACATATAGAACATCATCATAACAATTGCATAAAAACTAGAACACATTTCTGATTTTATTTAATGAATGAAATTGAAAAATGCTCAAGGAAAACTCTTTTTTGGAAAAAAATCACTGGGAACAAAATTCACTGAGAAAAAATGTCACTTAAGAGGTCGGAAACATCTGCTCCTTTTTCCAGAATAAAATTGTTGTGTGTACCTTCTACAGTGTGAACAGTTATTTTTTCATGATATATCTGAAAAATAAAGAAAATTGAATGAATAAAGGTGTTCATGAAATTACAAATTCCCAAGTACAGTATATTTCAAACAATGTATCCGTACTTTGAATAACTATAACATTAACAATACATAAATCTAAGTTCCAGGGCACAAATTAAGCAAAATCCTATCTTTTTATATTGGTGAAAGTATGGTTAGGGCAAAGAAGGAGCATTGAGTTTCTCTATACTCACTGAATCTGACTCTCAACGAATTAATTTTTTTGTTAGTACACCTGAAACAGTATTTATAGCTGCTGACTGGCTACGGTCACAGCATTGACAGGTTGAAAACAGGGATTGAGAAGAATGCACCCAAATAACATCCAATAGCTTGAGAATGTGTATAGTATCGTCAGTAGACACCATGAGCAATTCCGGAACAACATTGGTAAACATTTCAGTCGCTTCCGATAATTGACGATTCTGCATTTGTGTTAATTAATTTGAGGGATTAAACTTTGATTCATTGTGTCATAGTTATTAAAAATGTATTTTTTTCAGGATGGACATGGGTGGGGGAGAACTTGCTGCTACTGTAGCTTAAAAACTGAAACCCATAAAATGATGCAAAATAGTTACAAAGATAGCATTTTCTGCAATAAGCAAAATTTAATAAAAGCTTGATGTCTCCTTCAAATAATGGAGCAAAAGAAACACCCTTTATTGGTACCAATTGTCATTGGTTCGTCCTCAGACATCCTACAAGTAAGCACGAACGTCAAAGACGATTTCATGTACAAAGAATTCTTCAATACTTAAAAGATATATTTTTTTTTTCTTGTTTCTTCGAAGATTCATAAATTTTCAGTTAAAGAAATGCTCATTATTATTATCTTGAATGTGACCTACTTTTCACTTTGTGATGAATACAAAATTGATAAATACAATTTTTTTCTTTTCCGTCCCTTAACATAATGGATTCATGAATTTAAACTGATTTTACACCAGTATATAAAGTTACATCTTTAGATAAACTTGTTATGAATAATTCAATGATCTTGCGACAAATGCATTAGTTCACTTAATCTATATTTGGATGTCTAATTTTACAAATCCATATATCTGAGCAGACTGACTTCACGAAACAGAATTATTACTTAGTTCCCCTTTCCACCCCTTTCAAAAGTAAAAAATAATATTGTTTATTCACAGAAAAAGTAACAAAAAAATATTTCAAATATGCAGTCCAACTTACTTTTTCGAGATTATAAGTTTCTGAGATATTTTTCGTCATTATCACCACTTTCTGATGCTTTGATAAGTGTAACTTCTTTCTTATGTTTGTGTCTTGGCATGTACTTAAGTGACATCAAAACCTTCTTGTAATAAAGGTCAAAAGCCAATTTCAGGTCTTCTGATTGTAAGTTGTTGGAGGTGGTGGAAATTTTTTTCTACAGATTTTTTAATGCGATGAGCAGGAGAAGGTAAACTGATCAATTCTTTGTTAAACTGAAAATAAGTAATAATATAATGAAAATAGAATTTTCTGTTTTAATTATATAATGAATAACTAATTAGGAACAATTTAAACTTTATTAAACTACAAATATATTATAGAAAATGGATTGAATTCAATCCATTTATTTGTTTTAGTTCGTCATGAGTTTTAATGGTTTAAACCATTAGAAAACATAGAAAAATATAGAAACATTTAGAAGAACAGATAACATTTTTAGGTAGAAAGATTAGATAGAAAACATTTTTTACTCAAAAATAATATGATAGCAAACAATTTCAAATATTGCGATTATATATATATATACTGAAAATGTTATTTGAATTTTAATTGTTTGTAAAATATTTAACTATATATATATATAAACCTAAATATAACTTGTTATATATGAACATACAAGAACAAAGTAAACAAGACATATCAAGAAGAAAATCCTATACTAAAAATTCATTATTTAAACAATACAACCAAATCTGAAACAAAATCTAAAGAATTGAAAACACTATAGATACCATGAACAAAAAGTAAGGGGCCGTTCAAATATTACGTAAGCACCTAAGGGGGGGGAGGGGGGTTTGCGATTTGCTTATTTTTGCTGACAAGGGGGGGAGGGAGTATGAGTGATGCTTACGTAAGATATTAAAATCACTTTATTTCCGAAAATCTCTTGTAACTTGCAAAAATAATTTAATTTTAAAAAATTAAATTTGGCAAAAGAAAATTAAACTTGAAAAAATTTTTTTAATGATATTCTGAGGTCAAGTATTTTAACTACGCAAGGAAAACATAAACGATAAATAGAATGAATGTTCATTGAACACAATGGATAATAGTATCTTTTTTTTAAAATAGCTGGAGGTGACAGCTCATAATAACATTTGATGCATGAGGCTTATTTCTGAGAACTTTCTACTATTTCCAATGATGAGATTCGAATGAGGGACCAATATGTTGTATTGTGACAATATGAGTTTCCAAGCAAGCACAAATAAACATGTCACAACAAACTTGAAACTCATTGAATATTTCGTGTATAAAAAAATATTTTTTCTTAGTCAGATTTGAAGTTACTGTTCAGCAAATGATTCCGTGACTACCACTTTTGGACGATTTTACACCAGAAAGGGGTGTCAGGCAATGAGTCATATGAGCGCATTCCCGGAGTTCTTTGTTAGATCGCGCTCAGTAAAATATAAACATCACCCTTCCATTCTTCACTTTCCCTCTATTTTGATGAAAATAACTCCGCCCGGCGCATGCGCAAAAGTGCGGAGGGTTTCCGAATCCGTTGCTAAACAATACATCTTCTTAGTATGTACTAAAAAAAATCTCATTGAAATCGAAAATAAAATAAAATAATGAATATTCTCAAACCGCAAATCCTTCGTAGACATTAAGTCTGCTAATCACGACTTTTTTTTTCCCCTTGGGTTCTCCTAGTTTTTTTTTTTTAACAATAATAGTTCATTTTCCCTTTTTGTTTCTTTTTTGGGATGTTTTTTCACTTATCAATTTCATAGCGATAATATCTGATGAGAGTTAAGTGGATAATTGTTTTGATGATTTTTTTTCATTATTTGGAGAACGAAAATGAAAAACGTTTTTAATTGTTTTTATACTAATTTTTTCTGTCTATTATACGTTGTTTTCCTTCGATGTTGCTTATTAATAATATTGTTTTTCTTCGATCCTTTCTGATCTTAATGATATTGTTTTCCATCGACAACATTATGCACAATTTTTCGTTCGTTTTCAAGAACGATTCTTCCGCCAATTTGTTCCGAAACCAAACTAATCACTTCACACCTCCTCGTTACCATAGTGGCCGACAGCTCTACTGTCTGGTGTCTCCGGAATTTTTAAAACCGCACTTTGCATAAAACAAGTCAAATCGGAAATATGTCTTCATTTCGAGAAATGTTGTACAATTTTTTTTTTTTTTTTTTTTTTTTGAAAGTTTCAAAAAGTCTTCATCAGATAAACATTTGAAGGATATTCAATGCAAAACTAATGATGTGTGGCGGCAGTATAAAAATTCTGAAAAGGAGGAGTTAGCGTTAAAAAGAGCTGAGGAAGAACTGCGAAAAGCAACCAAAAAGAAATAAATTTTTCTTGATTATTTTATAAAGGTAATTATAATCAATTTATTCTTAAAATTTTAAGCATATTTTATCATTAGTTTAAATTTATAATTAACTTAGTGTGAAATAACTTTACTTATTCTTGTTAATATTCGCTACATTTATTAAAATATGTAGAGTATACTGACATTGTAATATGTAATAAAGTGTTAATATTAACATCTTTCTATAATTTAATAGATAAATTATCTTTATTAATGCAATCTTAAAGTGAAAGTATTCTTCAATTTTCAAAAGTAAATCTAGGAAATTAAGTGGTTCGAATACGACTTTGCGTTTTGAATAAAATATTAAATAACAAATAACAATAATAGATTATGAAAATACTTTAAAAATGAATCATTCAGCAATCTAAGATTTAATTTTTTTCACTTCTTATGTTTCAGATTAAAAAAAATTTACATATTGTAATGATTGTTACCTTTCATATTTTTGTAGTTACAGTAGTGTAATTGACAGTTATAAAAGTGTTTTGAGCTTTATTGGAAAATAAAGTTTTCATTTATTTTTAAATAACAGCTTACGTTTCTGATATAAAAGTGATTACTAAAAGTTTAGTCCTTTTGTCACATGCTTAAAAAGTATAGGGGCAATTGTGAAAAATTAACGAAGAAGAAATTTATCAAGATTCCTTCCGAGAAGAAAGCGATGAAGTAGTAACAGAAGAAGAAGCAATATAATAACAGATATGGAAAAATGGTTTGAGCAACCTTGGTCAGCATCTGAATAGATGATGGGCATGTGTAAAATTAAATTTAAAATATAGCTATGTTCTTTTAAAATTGTGATAAACTAAGAAATTTTCCTTAAGAAAATTGAACATAATATTTTTTTTCATTTTGAGACGAGTTAGAATTTTTTTATTTGAATTAAGTCCTAAAAAAATTTTTAAAACTAGATTATTACTGTTATACGCTTCGTACAAAAAAAAAAAAAAAAAAACGGGGAGGATTGCATTTGCTTACGTAATTATAAGAGGGGGGTTTGCGATATGATTATTTTTGCTGACGAGGGGGTCAAAAATTACCAGAAACATGCTTACGTAATATTTGAACAGCCCCTAAGTTTAAACATTTATATGTTAACATGTAAAAGAACTCTGTTTCTATTAAAAATATTGAAAAAGGCAATCCAAGTATATGGAGTTTTCAACAATTAAGTTAGTTGCTTGGCTGTGGACAAGCTTTAGCCAGGTTAAATTAATTTTGCTGTACAAACCATCCCTGTTACTGATGGTAGAGTATATATATATATATATATATATATATATATAAAGAGAGTATATTTATTTTAAAAAGTTGTAAAAACTATTTTTGTGCTATAATATTTTCCGAAGTTATCGCAGAACTCCAAAATTCTGCTTCATTTATAACTAAATAAAGTATTTTTTAATATTTTTTTATTGAGGCACCACACCCTACAAAGTATGCTAATGCTGTTCTGTAGAGCGCCTACAATCGCACAACACACATATTCGTAAACAGTAGAGTTATATAGAGCAAAAATAAACATTTGAACAAGCTAATCCACAGCATCAACAAACTATACACATATTTTCTTTCTTTAAACTCGCCAGAAGTAACCTATCATTTTTGCGACAAACTGTATCGTAAACCTGAAATACGATAAAAAGAATATTTATTTAAATTTTACACAAAGATACTTTTATTGCTTTTAACGGCTGAAAACTTTTTCATTTAAATAAAAAATGATTAATAAAATAAATCAGATTAATTTCTGAAAGAGTATGGTAGGATTAAAAAAAACTTGGAATGGAAGGGAATAGAATTTCACCTAGAAAGCGCGTACTTGCCAAATGTAGTAAAACCTAAAGCCCTGAATACGTCTCTTAAGTAGCGACACGTTCAATCGTCCGCCATTTTGGGGGGTAACGGCCACTCTCTCCTTGAGTCTGCTATTGAGAAATACGGAGTTTCGTTTATTGAATGTGGACTTTTATTAACAAATGTTTACAGATTCCCAAATATAACTTAAATACCTAATGATCTACATATAAAAAAATAATTTTACCTTAAATAATAATTTATTTTTTATATTAAAACACATAATAACTAAATGCGTGTTTTGAAATAATTCGCGATCATTTTGA
>BGPR01015530.1:0-36476 GCA_013235015.1 Araneus ventricosus
TCGAAGCTGAGACCAATTTTCGCCGAAAATACACATTACATACGGATTTGTATGTTTAACAGTGCTTAGTCAGTCAAACACTCCACTAGCATCTGTGGAAAAATGTTCACCACATGTTAAAAAATTTCTCATTTCCTATTTGGCGTGTTTTACTCCCGTTTGACGTGTATGAGAGTAATATAAATAATCGGATTTCCAGACTTCCCTTAGGTTCGGAAATTTTATGCGCGGTGTCGGGGTTGACACGTTTGTTAGGAAATATACCAGAAAGTCTAAGGCACACCACTACCTCTGTTATTTTTTTGGTGTTAGAAATTATTTTTAAAATAAAATAACAAATTATATTTGATATTGTTTTAGTCAATAAATGTGCTGCAAAAAATCACGAATTCTACTTTTTATACAGTCCTCTGTGCCTGTTCGCTTTTATACAGTCCTCTGTGTGTCGAATTCGGAAAAATATTCCTGACACAAGGACATTTTAAGAAAAAAAGGTTCTAGTCCTCTGCGCTTGAAACTGCTTAATTTGTGCATGAATTTGCAGATGAATATGATGGTTTGCGCATGAATATTGCAGACGATTTTAGACCATTTCAATGGCTGCATCGGTGAAGATCCTTCAATCGATAGACAGAGCTTGCTCGAATCGAAAGTCATTGAAATAGTGAATGTAGTTCGTTGGTCATTTTGAATTGTATGCCAGAAGTACGGAATGTCCAAGGGAGGAACCCCAATGGCTCGTAGTAGAACTGCCAACGCAGATGTCACACTATCACGACGACTGAAGTAATGTAGAATTCAGATTGCAAAGGTACGCTCAACGTAGATTAAAGACCAACACCGGAGAAACAACCAAAGAATTCCAGAAGCCACATGGAGATTAGATCTACCGGATTATCCCAACTTGTTCTCATTTGCAGAAGTATGTTCGAAAGAAATTGAATATTCGAGGCGTAATATAAAATATACTGGTTTTTACTTTCTTGTATTCTTCAAAGAGGAAGTATTGCAAGCGTAAAAAAATTTGACCTATACATTCTGATGAAACTTAAAGTTTCAGATCTCGCTGAGTCCGAAATGCACAATTTTGGGATTATGTGAGTCGTTACTCTATATGTCTGTGAACATGATAACATAAAAACGGATTAAACTAGATGGATGATTGAATGTGGTAAGTTGTCTTTACACCAAAAGTGTAGATTTCAATAACATTTTGGATGAAATCCATCCACGGAAAGTCTGCATGTCTGTCTGTCCGTGTGAACACAATTACTCAAAAACTTAAATTGCTAAATTGACAGAATTTGGTACACAGATTTTTCATCAAATTAGTAGATACTTCTCGAATTTTCAATCAAATTCGTCAAAGAATTAACTTTCTGTCAGTCAGTATATGCACGCGAACACTATAATTCCAAAATGAAAAAACTCAAATAAATAATATTTGGTATGTGTTGCTCTATCTCTAATAGTATATAAGTATCAAATTTTGGATCGAATCGGACGAAAAAAAGGCGTTCAAAATCTTCTCCCGGTTTCCGTCATCATACTTTTGTGCCCAAAATTCGCCAAGTTGTGTATTGGCGCAAGCATGAAGTAATTTACTTTCGCTTGTACTGCGCTTGTTTTCCGCGCGCGCTTTGCACTTGTCTTTCGCTTGTTCGCATCGTCACACCCACCGAGGTCATTACATATCTAAGTATTCGTTGTGTCAAGTCCGGAATTTTTGTTCGTAGGAGGTGGAGGTCGCAACTTTTCTAGGGAGTATGCAAGGAAGTCTACGGGAGACCACTCCCTAGGGTTTAATTTGAGTTTAAGTGTTGAATGATTATTATTTTCTACACAACATTCATTGAAACAAAAAGATAAGAAAGTCAGTTATTTTAATATTAAATATTAATATATGCTGAAGTGAGAATTGTAAAAATAGTTTCACAAAACCACTTTTAAACTGAATATTGATAAAAGTATTCGCACTCAACTAATTTGAAGCTGACGGGACCACAGTAAAAAAATGACATAATCGAAAATTCAGACTGAGAAATATTGAGTCTGAAAACAAGTTCAGAATGTGAGAACGACCATTTTTATAATAAAAATGGCATAGAAGATTTATTTGCAATGCTTAATAGTAGTTAATACATTATTAATAGATAAATAGTAATTCTAATGACTATATATATAAATTAATCATAATTATAATGAGAATAATATTAAAAAATAAATAATTGTAATAAAGAGACATGTATCCAACGCTTTGAATACAAATATTGTGCAATAAAAGGAAAATAAACAGTACGTTCACATCTAGCTTCTTCAACAACAGGGAATTACTATATTTAAAAAATATGCCCTGTGGCGATCTCTAAAGATACAAGATATGATTGGATTTGTCTAACTAAAACAAATTAGAGATACAAATAGGTTTAACTTTCAATTAACCAATATATGTTCAAATCATTAGCTTATACAATAAGGTGGGCCATATACTATATTAAGGATATTTAAATCGTATGATAATCACTGAAAACTCATCATTCAATCTAACGATTAAAATGGCAGCTTCGTGAGGAAGCGTTAAATGGAAATAAATTTAAGAAGAAACTAAATTGTATTGCTTTAAAAGAAATCATCATTCCGGAGCCCCTGTCTCGCCTGTAGATTGAACAAGCAGTGAGCACACGTTGGGAAATGTAATATGTGCGAACGGACATGCCTGATCAAGTGGATAAGGATTCGCATACTAGTATCTACCCTTATTTTAAAGATGCCTCGACAGCACTGCGCGGTCTAGGCTCTAATACAATGTTCTGAAATCATGTCTAACGACTAAGAAATATTCCGTTCAATAATTTATTAAGAATATTATAAAATTTTAAAAGTGGTGACAAATATTAAATTCTACTATGATTTTCATCTTTTGTTCAATTATTCGATCTCATTCAATCGAGAATTTAATTTCTAAACAATCTATAATATGCTGTTGCGAAAAAAACGAAGCGCCCAGTATTACTGAGCCGTCGTTCATCATATATTGAAATAAAGGGTAGCAGTAAACAGGAAAGGGATCCTGTAGATCTCGGGACAGATTTCATCTCTAATAATTTTATAAGATGTCTTCAACATATATAATGGAACCAACGTCAATATTCAAAATGACAAAATCAATTTTTCTCCAAGAATTTCAAAACTCTATCAAGATTTATGATCCCATACCAATATTCAACATTTTAGCTTTATTTGTTTCGAAATTACGAGTAAATGAAATTTTTTTTGATATCACTAGAAACAGAGTACTTGTTGACCTGGAACTTTCTTGTGATGATAATATGCAGTATTCTGCACATTTTTATAACATACATTTATTTATTACCTACGTTGACCGTACTTACCCAAAGGATGTAGATTATGTCGCGAGTCGGTGGGAAGTAAAACACCAATTTTAATATTAAAGTAATACAATACAAACTAATAGAATACAATATAATGCAAAAAGTTAGGTAATAAAATACAAAATTCCTTAGACACCCTTTCTTCCAAATCAATTAAATCCAGTTTCATTTTGGATATTAAAGAAAATATTTTTAAAGCAGAAAAGTCATTCCTCGCCACCTGCGTGAAGCCACATGCTTGAATTCCAGGGGGAATGAAATGGTCGATCAATTTGCTAAAATTCCTACAGATTGTGATGTAATTTTAAATCTACCAGCCCCTTATGCGTTCATTAAAAAAGTCGTACGTTTTAATTGGAATGTTTATTGGATTGAGTCGACACCGGTGTACTTGTGAAGGAATTCTTGCCCAATATTGATATTAAATTACCTATTACTAATCAATCTTTAATTTATTTTGCAATTATCTGAGGCCCATTCCCATTATATCTCTTTAGGTTTAAGATTTTAAATAGTCCGAATTGTACTTTTTCAGGATACGGCGATGCCGATAATTTTGTTTTTCATTGTAATAACACTAAAGACTTTCATTTGCCATTTCTGCCGAAGAGCAAAGCACATTTGGTTTAAATCATTGGGGAAAATTACTTTACTTTTGAATAAATATTTTCAAGCTATTGAAATTTCAAAACAAATCTACAATTTTTTAAATGCAGATTAAACATTTAGGTGTTTTTATTTAAATTATGGTGATTAAGACTTTTCAGGGGACACTTCCTCACTTCCTTTCTGAAAAGAAAAAGAAATCTTTTGAAATATATATTGGCTTTCTTTTTATACTATCTTTTGTATATTAGTTTAGCTACACTTTCAGGGATTTTTTTGTTATTGTTGTGGTGGTTTCCCACACGAAAAATCTGTATTTGCTGTTAATGTATATCACATTGAACGAATATAAGTCTATTTAAGGTATTATATACGTTATTATTTTTGAGGATTGTATTTTTATTCTGTATTTTTTTATTTTAGCGTATTTATTTAATTCAGTTTTGTGTTTTATTGTATTTGTTATGTTTATGCTGATTGTATTTGTTGAATGTTTGTACAATGTATCATTTTTTGTGCTCTTTCCCGCCGACCGTTAAAACGTTTCATACACTATGGGTGAGTGGGTCGGCGTGGGTAATAAATGAATAAATAAATACAAAACTATTTAAGCAAAATTATACAATACAAAATACAAATGTCAACATAAATTTAATAAAATTCAAACAGCAAACTTAATAAATAATTACAAACATAAATAATAAAAAATGCAAATAAGCGTAATAAAGAAAAATACATAAGATAAACAAGAAATGAAAAATTAAAAAAATGTAAATAAATTGTTATTAAAAACGAAGTCTAAGATATAATTTAGAAAAGAAAGATAGGGTAAAATTTGAAAAAAGAAGAGAAAAAGCAACAAAACAATTTCTCAATTCAAAATTTTAATAGCATAATTATCATTTAATTTTTAAAAAAATAGTACAGCTAAATTTTTACAGAATCAATGGGAATGTAATTTTATACGGCCATAAAAAAATAAGTAAAAAAAATTAATTCAAAATTAAAGTAAAATTTCAGCTTTTTTCGATGAACAGTTTTCCCATAACATAAAATTTGCTTTATTGCTTCTCAAAGATGCACTGAATGCGATATTCAGAAATTTAAAAGAGTCCAGATCTTTCATAATTTGTATAGAAATGGTTACGAAACAATAAGTTGATACATTAAACATTTTTTTCTTGCTCGTTGTTATATAAAAAAATGTATGAACATATCACCATAAAGTTTTGATGCTTATTGCGCTATTTCAGCACTTTAATTCAGTCGAAAGCCTCGTCTGTCCGTTGTATTTTATTATAATGGCTACTTTTGATTCCAACGTAAAGTCACAACTTCTGTCCACAAGTTTGAATTCTTGTTCTGGGGTTCGTAGAATAAAAAGGGAGAAATATATTTCTTAAAACTTTATAGAATTGCAAATATGTAGTTGTATGAATATGCTTAGAAAATTGTGTCGATGGAAAAGGAAATTTGAAATTTTTGCAATAACAAAAGTGTAATTTGTTTCAAAGTTTTTGCTATAACAAAAGTGTCATTTCTGATAATTTGATCTTTTTTGACATTTGCTTTACTTGGTCCAGGTTTTTATAAAGAAAAGATTGGAATATTTTAATAATTCTACTTTTGATATAAATGCCACTGTATATTATTTGAAAAGGAAATGATTTTAGGCTTTAAAACATCGGTAGCTTAAGAACATGGCACATAATGAATTAACCAAAATAAATACGAATAGAGGCCATACAGGTATACAAACAGTTTTCACTTCAAATTATTAAAAAAATGACGGGAGGCTGTTTTTATCAAACATCCAATGATGTTAAGGCGTAAGATTACTTTACTTGCGTGACTCTTTTCCGATTTTCAAATTTTTTTGCAACTTCTGTTGTTGCCCTTTATCTCTAAAATAAGACATTAGTTATGTTTTTAACATATGTAGTAACCGAGATATAGAGGATCTCCCATACAACGTTTTTAGTGGCGTTCTGGCGTGTGAATCAAATTCCTTCCTGAGACCCCACCCCAATGGGAGGAACGTAGTCCCACGTTAATAGTTTCAAATCATAGGCTTGTATACAAAACTGGGCCTTTACTGTTAATGATCTTTAAAGTATTTCATAATCACCGAAAATGAAAGTTCATCAATCAATTTAACGATTGAAAAGGCAGTTTCGTGAGAAAAATCCAGTTTGAAATGAATTTCAGAAAAAGTTAAATAGTATTGCTTTAAAAAAAAATCATCATTCCGGGGAATAACTCGTATCTAGATTCAGCATGCAGCGAGCACACGACCAGCATCGGGAAATATTATATCGATTTCTTCACCCACGTCTAGATAGTTTAGTCGATATGAACCTAACCGTATTAAACTGTTTAAACACGGAATTTTTATTTGCTCACACCTAGTTTTTAGACCAGCCAATACAATACAATACAATACAATACTATGCTATGCTATCTCGACTTAGAAAAAAAGAGATATGTTCTTCTCTAAGATCAACGAACTTAACAAATGAAAAATTTATAATTAATAATTTTAAATTCTGAAAGTGGTAAGAAATATAAAATTTTGTTTTAATTGTCCTCGCATATTTGATTATATGTATCGCATTGAATCATGAATGAAGAACATCAGCATTTTTTAAAAACCCGTGAAAGCCATCCGTATTTGTAGGGAAAATTATTCTAATTTCAAATTTGCAAGTGAAATTTTACATAAAAATTTATTTATTTAAACAATGAGAGCGAAGGATGCACTGAAATAGCAGGAATCAAGATGCAATCTGAAACGCACTCTCATTAGCCGAGTAGATTTTGACGTCAAAGTTGTCTTCCTTCGCATACTTCTCTTTCGCTACTTTTGTGCCCTGCTTTGAATCAAGGCGTTTGTACCAGCTAAAATTTTAAAAGTGAAGTTTTTACTTTTTCTACTATTCAACGTTCAATTTCACAATGGATATTGGTTTTGTGCAAGGTAAATCGGATCATTTGCCAAGGATTGATTCTACAATGAATGTCAATGAATTTCAAGAAAAATTCCGATTTTAATGATGGCTGAGATACCGGGAATAAAACCACAAAGGTAAAATTTCTCCTTTTTATGTCTTATAATACTCCTTAATGAAACAACATAAAACAAAAAATAAAATAAAATGCTGAACTTACCTAAAAAAACTCTGTCTTAACTCAGAATCCAAACAGTATCCCATGGTGTGTACATACTAATTTGTAGACAGACAAAATGATTTAAAAATTTTAAAAAGCATAAAAATCAGAACCGATGAAACAAAATCAATTCTATCTAAACTTTTTAATGTTAACCGAATTCGGCATAAACAAAGAAATTAAATCTTTAAACTCCCATAAAAAATCCACTGAAAATGAAGAAATAAATTAATTCTGGTAATGCTATTAAATCATCACTATCCCCGTGTGGATGAATCAGCATAAATAAAAAAAAGCAGGAAACCGCTAAAGGCCAGATACGTTTTCATGTATGTGTCCGCGCTTAACTTTCCATGTGAAAAAATAAAAAAAAACTTTTGAAAAATTAAACAAAACCGTGGTTTGAAAAGTATAAATTAATTTTCTTTTTAAAATCGGTGCCAAAATAGAAACAGTATTAAACCTATTTATAAACCTTAATCAACAATAGAACCTTAAAACTACACGTGGCTACCACGTAATCTTTCAGGTAATTCTATGTAATCGAGCTCATACAGGTACTTCTGCGTTTTACATAATCTTATACTTATATCAAAAAGAGAACAAATATGAAATTCAAGACTCTTTTTTACAGTACTTCCTGATATTGTTATGGGGTATCAATGGTTTCTTAAAATGTAAATTCCATGTAATGAAAAAAAGGGGATAATAGAAGGAAAAACAAATTAAATTTAACTATTTGCTTTAAAATATTTATTTCTTTTTTCCTTCTAACCTCATCTTGTACTTCTTTAACTCACTTTTTGAGGACAATTCTTGATTTTTATACATTCATTGAATATAAAGGATTTATTTTGCATCAAAAATTAATTCTGCGAATTATTTTATTGGACTGCGAATGAAAACGAATTTCATTATTAAAAAAGTCGTGAATTTAAACTAATTTTTAAGATATTCTTATTAACTTCCAATAATACTGTAGCTTTTTAAAAAATGTAAGAAACATTCGAATATCCATTGAAAACATTTATGCAATAAAATAACAACAGCAAGTTTTTTTTTTAAAGAATCTTAAAGAAGGTGGGATCTTCTATATTTTTACCCTTTGAGGAGCCAAAACTAATTAAACTATTAGATTTAAAATATCTTTATTTGGCTGCTAACCTCACCTTATACTTGTTTTGAAAACAAAAAAAGATATCGAATTCTGAATTTATTGTGCTTCATGATATACAATTTTAATAGATATAATATAGATTAATAACTCGCATCAAAATGATCTCCACAGACATGACGAATGCTGATTGCTGATAATTCCGGATTAAGCTTCTGTTCTCTCTTTATCTCTTTACGCCACTTTTTGCGAATAACATAATTTTTTGCACATTAATGAATAATTTATCGGGTGCCGTTACAGTTGCATTACGACATTTAGGAACAATACAATATTTGTATCTTGCCGACATTATTTTATCTGATGCGATAGTCGGAAAATATAGAAAAAAAGAGAATCTCTATAGAGAACGAACGGAAAGGAAGCGTGTGTCTCCCTTGTCAGGCAACTATGACGTCAGACCCGTTGCGCCCCAAAATGGATAGTTTCCCCCGCGTTTCCTGAGAGGTGGACTTTGATTGCAATTTAAAAAAAAACTGTCTAGAATTTTTTTAATGCTATTGTTCATTTCGAAGCATTTTAAATCGATTTAAAAAATAAAAAAAATGCTGAAGTTCCCCATTATGCTTCTATATATCTTTAAGATGATTTGACTCTTTTGTTATACGTACGCTGCAACATGGACTTACAAAAATAGAACGATGGCGCACCCTCTGGCGCAGATCCATTAATAGCAGTTAAACACACTCTATAATGTTGAGAAAAGTACATACGAGGAAAGACCTTTAACCAGTATGTTTATTTGATGAAATTTTTAAAACACTGCGCACTTACATTTGGGCAGAAATAAGTGGAGAGGGCAGTTTTATGTTCCCATGAAAATTTGAGATCATTCATATGAGCAATTTTTCTGTTACATAAAATATTTTATATTGCCTATCAAAAGAAACACATAAGACGGCAATGACAAATTTTAAAAATTCAATAGCTTCCTTCATTTGGCATTGACATGCTGATCGAAGAGTTATTTCATATTGGAAATATTTTTTCTTTCGGGCTATTACATGAAAATGTATGAGAAGTACAAGGTTTTCATGCTAATTGCACTATTTTCGAGCATA
Source organism: Araneus ventricosus (assembly GCA_013235015.1). Lineage (NCBI taxonomy): Eukaryota > Metazoa > Arthropoda > Arachnida > Araneae > Araneidae > Araneus > Araneus ventricosus. The sequence continues at coordinate 9,402 of BGPR01015530.1, forward strand.
ATATTTCTTTGGGAGGCAGAAAAAAATCCAGGTTAATGTGTTTTATTAAATCGCTATTTTTATTTCTAACGGGATGTCACAACTCTTACTTAAAGTTCAAATTTTTGCCGTCGGACTCATAGAATGAAAAATGGGAGTTCTACAGTTATGAAATATTTTATAGAATAGAATATATGCCATTTTTATGAATATAATGATTCAACTGGAAATTATGATTGTCGAATAATAACCCAGGCAGCAAAGACTGATCGGTAAATAGTTGTCCAAGCGCCGCCTTGATGGGTAGATGATCGGCATATTTCAAATGAATAGTTTTAAGATCGCCCCGATGCCGCGCTGCGACCTTCCTTTATCAGAAGAATAGCAAAAGGTCGGAAATGTGTCGCGAGCGATGGGATTCTTTTTTAGATAATTGGTTATTGGTCGGCAAGGCAAATGTAGAATCGTCTCATAGATGGCGCTGTGAAGAAACGTTGGACTTGTGCTTTTCTTTTCAATCTTCTTCTTTTGCTACCGGCTACAGGCGACTCTCCAGCTCCATGTTCTTTGCAATAACATCGTCGGTAAGTAAATACTTTACTTTATATATTTATTTGTGTATAATTTTATTACTAATATGACTTTATAATATTTCTAAATACTAATTTAGCAGAATATATTCGATACTGAAATTTGAACTAAATTGTTTGTTTTATGTTATTCATGAAAGAAAATATGTGATAAAAAAACAATATCCCTTTTTTTCGATTAAAGAATGAATTTAGTGAAATAAAAATTTTTAATTACTTTTAAGTTAGCCACAACCTGGCTAGAAGTGTGGTTATGAATCTGAATAATTTTGTGTGCTGTTTAAGTTTTGTTACCTTAAAAATGATGTCAAATATGATTTAAGATCAACATAAATTAATATTTTAAATAATATTGATTTGTAATATTGATACGTAATGTGTAACTGTGTTTTCATGTATGCGGAATTTTATTATTTTGCCATTGAACTTTATATTATTCGTATTCAGAATTATATCCCGATTATTTTGACACATGTGCAGTGTTTTTAAAGTAGTTAGTTTTCATTTCATTTCATTTTCTCAACTATCATGGTGGCCATTAACCAACATGGCGGCTCTGAGATAGCGTCAGCGCATTTCCACAATCCTTTGTAATCCATGTTTATCATTTTTGAATCGTGTCCTAAACATGATTATTTTTAATCTAGACATCGTCATGTTTTATTTCATAATAGGGGATTACACCCCTTACTCGCTCCGCGCGTCAAACCTCAAGAATCACGTTGTGATTCTTCTGAGATCACTACGTGATCCCAGCTCTCTTCGCTCGCTCTCTGTACATTTAGGACTGTCTGCTAGTAATAGGAAATTATAATTACATTAATAACTAAAAGTAAATTTAAATTATTTGAAATAGATTAAACTTCTAAAATTTTTTCAACAATTACTAATAAACTAAATCATAAAATTTCTAAAATTAAAATTTCCTGGTAGCATATATATATATATATATATATGTGTGTGTGTGTGTGTTAATGTTTGAAAGAAATTTGAATGCTAAAATGTATAATTATTAAATGTTTACAAATATAAATTATTTACATCAATCAGAAATCAGCCATTTAAAACTTTTTGGCACACAAATTCAATATTTCTTCAAGTTTCATTAGCTCTAACTTTGTTCCAATGAAATTCTAAATTTCCACTCTTCTCAATGAATTGTTGCTGAAAAAAGCTTCGCCACTTGTATACACACTTACTGCAATAATTATTTAGCCAAGCAAGTTTTAACTTTTATCTCTAGGTAGTTATTAATACGTTAAAACCTCAAAAAATTTGAGTTACGAAAGATTATTTAACCCATTTCACAAACTTTTAGCTTAAAAAGCACAGTTTAACGTGACAAATGTCTTTAAACATGTTCAGATTCACTATTCAAAATTATAAACCATAATAAATATTTACTTTCACCTTTTCAAAATTAACAAAATAACCTTTTTTGAAATTTTTAAAAAATTCTAAAAATTCTTTCTTTTTACACCATAATTTTAAACATGCTCTTTTTTCACTGATATGTTGATCGAAAAAATATTCACGACATGTATACACACTCACTGGAATAATTATTTAGCCAAGCAAGTTTTAACTTTTATCTCTTGGTAGTTATTTATACGTTAATATCTCAGAAAATTTGAGTTACGAAAGATTATTTAGCCCATTTCACAAACTTTTAGCTTAAACAGCACAGTTTAACGTGACAAATGGCTTTAAACATGTTCAGATTCACCATTAAAAATTATAAACCATAATAAATATTTACTTTTACCTTTTTAAAATGAACAAAAAAGCCTTTTTCGAAATTTTTAAAAATTTCTAAAATTCTTGCTTTTAACACCAAAATTTTTAACATGCTCTTTTTTCACTGGTATGTTGATCAGATAAGCTTCGCCACATGAAATGAGGTGATGTGTATTATGTATATATGTGATAATTTAATTTTTTAACTTTCCTAAATAATCTTAACGACACCTCATTTTAAGGTATCCGCATACGTTCGAAAATCCATTTTTGACAGAAAATCGTAATTTTTTTTAATGTCTTATCTGAAAGCCTATTGTTTTTAGTTTTCAAAACAGTTTTTATTTTACATCTATGATGATCAGAAGTGAAATTAGAGACATTTTAGTAGAACTTGACAGTTCAAAATGGAGTGGTAAATAATACGATAAAGAAGCATTTTTCATTGTTTTTACTTAAGATATTTAAATTTTATTGTTTATTTTTGTTTTATACTATTTTACATATACCAGGTATTATTTTGAAAGATTGTCAGTGTGAATTTCTTTGTTTTCTATGACATTGTTGTACATTTAGGAAATTTTGAATCATTGCAGTATCTTGATTCTCCGTTAATGATGTAATTTTTGATAATAAACGTAGGAAAAGTACATAAATTGTACTTATGATCAATATCAATCACTAAAAGTATCTCTAGATCAACTAATAGGCATTATAAAATTATTTGACTGAAAAACAATATTCAAATCCATCTATGGCGGCTGAATGATAGAAAACGATAATGACACATAAGGCTCAAGAAAACGACTAAAAAAAATTTGCAATCAGAAAATTTTTAAAAATGTGCTAAGCTGGCAAACAGTAAGGACTATCCTACAAAACTGGGGAGTATTGAAGAAAAATTCTTTTTTCTTCTCATTGTAAATTAAAAACATAAACTTTAAACTCATTTTTCTCGAAATGTGATTTTTTGCAAAATTTTCATTTTTCAAACACGATAACTAAAATTCAACTTAAAATATCCGTCTCAAATTTGGCATACATATTATTTCTTATATTGTCTAGGTAATGAACCAAAATATAAGTCAAATAATGCTCCATTAAAAAGTTAGTAGCTTTTAAGGTTTTAAAAAAGGCCAAAATTCTTGAAAAATTCATGATTTCACACTAAAACTCTTATAATTTACATGTTTTTAGAGATATTGCAAAACTTTTGCTTCAGGACCTAGCCAATAGTTGAAGGATTGCATGTAATAGAGGATTTATCATTCTGGTTATTTCTTTTTGAACGAGAGTGTTTGAAAAATGGTCAAATTTAGTGCAAAAAATCAAAGTTTTTCCAAATATTTAAAAATATATTTAATTCATTAAACTTTTTTCTATGATTTATTAAGTTTTAACATAAATGTCATATAAAAATTCAAAATTATTGCTTCAAATATCATTATTTAAAAAAAGGCCTCCGAACGTAGTCGGATACCTTAAATACTTCCACTTTCATCATAATTAACGCACTACAACTTTCGTTGCAAATCACGAGTTTCTCAAGGGGAATTCCCTTTTCTGAGTACTTAAGCCTTCTGCGCATTCATTTCTGCCCTTTTTCACGCCAGCATGTAAGCTTTCAACAACAACGCGCCGCGCGGGCGTAAACTTCTAAATTCTGCTCATGGAGCTGCAAACAAATTAAATACTTTAATTGTCAAGAAGTAATGCCTGATGCCTAAATAAAAGAAGATTTAAACAAATATCGTCTCTTCCATGATGAAAATGGACTGCCTTTCACTTTTTTAAAGCCTGATCTTTCATATATATATATATATATATATAAAATTAAACTATCTATCTCTTAAAATTCTATAATTATATCATACTTTGCATTTTCCCAATTTCCGCTAATATCTACTACAATTGTTTATTTTTAAATGTGGCTTATAATTGTTTTTCTTGCGTATATTTTCAGTGCAAGAATTTTGGGTCTGTTGGAGGCTCAACAATAAACAACGTAGTTCGCCGTATACTGCAGCAAAACCCATTAGATATGCAGTACAACTGGAGGGAATGGAGGAGTGAAACTTGCTTTTTCAAGATTCAGCAATATTTGTAAAATGCTCATGGTTATGTATAGATTTTTTACCAAATTGTTGTTTAATACTCTATTTTAGGTTTGGGTTTTATAAATTTTAAGAATTTTCTTTAAATACTTATAAATAATCATACTAAACTTTGACATTCTGACGAAAACAAATTGCATAAAAGTAAACTTAATAGTTTCCTCTTTAATGTATTATTTGTATTAAAATTTTCTCTAATAATTGAGAAAGTATTTTATTTATTGCAGGGGCGATTGTGTTCCGGTATTATATATATACCGGAAATCCGGTATTTTCTGATCTGCGCATAATCAATGAATACATATCCTTAATCACCCCTGTTATTGTTTGCATGTAATTTCTTACAAAAACTAAGTATAAAATGTGAATTTGACAAAGCAGATCGGTTAAATTTTATTTGCCGTTCTAGATTTTTTTTCTTTTCCCATTTTTCTAGATGGGATTCTGTCTATTATTCCTATATGGAAAAGTATAAAACATGGGGTTAATAAAAGAAAAATGTTTTTTATTCTAGCTTTTATTTATAAAATTTTTATTTTTTGTATTTCAGAGTCGGTGAGGGAGCACTCCATGTTTGAGAAAACGACAGACCACGACGTAGAAAATATTGTGAAGAAGTGGTTGGTCTACGCAGAGGACAGAGAGGGGGCACATCCCATCGAATAATCATCTCTACAAATCTTGGAAAATAAAATGATCTTGTATAAATAAATATGTGAAAAATTTTTCTATCTTGCCAATAAATGTTTTTTTGCAAAATCTTGTTCTTTTTTATTATTTGTAATTTAGTCGTTCTAGTTATCAGGATTATATTCATGGCCAGACTTTTTAATAGTCAAATAAAGTGGATTTATTGATGAACAGAGTAATTGAAAAACATTGATGTTTCCTTAACTCTCTGAGCCCGGCTGGAGATAGAATTTGGTTGCCTCAAAGCCCGGGGTAGTTTTTCGTTAACAGAAACAGAATGGAATCGTCCTTTCCTTCACCGCAATGCCAGAAAGGGGGACGCCCGCTGAGCGGTCGTTTATCAAAAATGAAAGGGCAGCCATTGATGGTCATTTGCGGTTAGAACTATCGGTACTGGACAGAGTCTTGTGAGTGAAATGCTTTTCGGGCTACTGATAAGAATTCTACTGTATCAGTTTAGGAGGAATCTCGATTAGTTTATCTAAATGCTTTCAAAGAAGTTTCTGAATTAATTTTTACCCAGTCATTAAAATTCCCGTAGGTTCTCGCACTGTCTGTGCTGTAAAATTTGGCTTATTTTAAAAATAAAGCGAATCCATAAACTTTGACCAGTTATTTATTTGTGCAATTGACAGATAATTCTGGTAAATAGATCTTATCAGTAGAGACACACTTATAGAGCGGACAAATAAACTAAAGACTACGAAAAAAGCGACAAATCCGTCAGTGGAAAAGGTGTCTGCTTTCATCACTCGGAAATTTCTTTCAACTTCAGACATTTTATAAAGAAAAGGAATCGTTTATCTTGGGAGCTCCTAGGAGAATTGTGAACACACAAGCACTGCTTTCTGAAACAGCCTTCTTTTGGCAGTCAGTCTTTTTCGGCCAAAAATCGCTAATCATCAATATCCAAAAAATACGTCATCTTTTTTTTGCACGACTTTAAATGAGTTTTTACCAAGAATATGAGAGAATTACCCTCAAGACAAGTTTTTATAGATATCAATGTGAGGAAAATTAGGTGTTTATGTTGAAAAAGTAAAGGAAAGAATGAATTATAAACAAACAGTGCCGTAACCTTCTTTTTCGAATATCGGTAGGCTATTCAGATTTATTGAAGTATGCAATGTGTGCACTCCCCCAACACCTTAATTAACGTTGTATTGTTATTGAAATTAGTTTATTTCATTTTTTCAAATATTTCGTGAAAAGAAACGCACTTAGAGCACATTAAAGAATCAAGTAATTCGATTAATTAGACAAAAATATATTTTGAAAAATAATATCTTTAAATTACAAGCTTATTTTTAAATATGAAGAAAAGAAGGCAGTTGTTTTGGTTCTTACATGTCTTGTAAAACGAGGTAAGCCATGTATTATACTAACTTTGTGACATATTAATCTCGTTTGTGTATATGTGAGGCACAGTTAAATGTGGCGTTTGTGGCTAGCAAAACTGTAAACACCGTTGTTGAAAAGGTTTAAAATTTCATTATTAAAATTTATTATTTTTTTAACGAAATATATTGATAGTTTAATATTTAAAAATAAATATCTAATTTTAAAATGCCGTGCGACAATATAAAAGGCTAAAGACCGTAACTTCTCTCTCCCCTTTTCCCCCTGCGAATTTCCACTTCTGAGAAGCTAAGTAAAGATAACACAAAGAGAATCTCCGTGCAATTATGGAGTCTTAAAAAATATATCTTCTGGTTTGCAGTTAAAACGAAAAACGCATTCCTGGTGAGAAAAATGTTTACTATATATAGCTCAAATGTTCATCATTTTATTCGTATAGAGCGAAAAATCTTACTGAGACTAACAGATACTCTTGTGCACATCTGTTCCGAGTTCTCGTAAGAGAGTCCGAGCGACATTGGACTACACATATGAAAATTTCCCGATAATTAAAAGACGTCGGGCTGTAAGCACAGTCGATGCAAATCTGGACCCGTAAAATCTTCAAACTTTTTACGTTTCGACCTCATTAAACCGCTACGTTGTACAAACCCGCGCTTATTTCCGAGAGCTCATAACTTAATTCCATCGCCATTTCCCTGATAAATTTCGTTTTTCTCCCTCTTTTTAGACCTTATTTGCCTTCTATTTTAGTGTCTCCTAGTTGCAGAATGTAACCTTAATGAAAATACGGATCCGGACACGGAAAACACCCTTCTTCCAAAATCCCACAAAACACTAGCGTTTCGCAGTGTTTTCCGCTAAAATTTCTTACACAACTTGTCCCCCTGCTTTAATTAGCCCCTCCCCCATTTTTTAATTCATCTGATTTTAAATCTCTTATTCGAATTTTTTAAACGTTAATGTAATTAGAAGCCCATTCATTAATTAGATGTGGAGGTGCATCGGACACTTCGCGACCTCGCGGTACTCCGTAACGAAACTCAGTTCTCTTCCGTTGTGCATATCTGACAGCATATCAAATTATCGGTTGACAAGCCAAATTAGATATCTTCTGATTAATTTCATTATTAGTATATACTAAATTCAATATAGCACTCTCAGCAAAAAATAAAAAACTCGCACAACGTCAGGAAAGTTTTTTAAAAATCAGATGTATCTCAATCGGTTTCTAATTTTACTATCATTGAAGCAATAATTGTTTTTTTAATTGAATTTAAATATGTCTAGAATTTAACTTTATCTCAAAATCTTATTCAGAAGTCTTGTTTGCAGTTTTTAATTTATGTTTTTCAGAAGTTGATTTTAACAGTAATTAATGGTCACCGTATTTCCCTAAGATGTACAAATCATGAAAATTTGAGAAAAACGGTAATCGACAATTTTATGGAATCGAAATTATTTCCTTTGGTAAAATTTGCTTGCAGCAATACAAACAAAAACAATAAATGAGTAAGTAAATAGATTTACTCTTCAAAAAAAAGTTCGCCTGAAAGATTTCTGTTCGAAAAAATGTGTGAATTGATCAGTGTCAATAAAAGAGTTTAAAAAGGAGGAGAAAGAGTTTTCTTAATTTCTTTACTAAAATGAAAATTTTCAATATCTTTTGCATAAAGCAAGTTAACAATTTCCTTATATAGATCATAATGAAATGTATAAAAAATATAAATTGTATTTATTTTTTTCTTCTTCTGATAAATATAATTTCATCTAGTAAGTAACTGTCCGTTCTTCCTTCTTTTGCTACCCTCCGACGGAATGACTTGACAAAACCGCATGTCACTCACTGTCAGAATTCCCTCCACCCCTCTGAGATAATCTGCCCGGGTGGTCTCGGAACTTCCTTACTCCCCTAAAATTCTCCCAACCGCCCGAAAACGTCCGACCTCGTCCTCAGTCGACGGGGACGCATTGGGGCTCCCTCGGGCTCATAGAGTTAATGAATAAATCAAGAGACAGTGTGAATGGGAGTAAAGAATCAAAATGATCAAGCAGTGTGTAAAGAACAAAGGTGAAACTGTTCTCTAGTAATTTTTTATAGGTTGAGATATAAATGAAGGAGCAAATAAACTGAAAATTTATATTTATTTCAATAAGAAAGCAATATTGGCATAATTAATATTACAACAGAACTGTAAATAGATTTATAGTTACTGATTGTACGTATACATATTACTTTATAATAAATTGAGGAAGAAATTTTCTAAAAATGTATTATATCTGGGAATTCTGCACACCTTTCAATAGCTAATGTTTTGTATATCAAAAAATTTAAAGTTTAATTAAATTTATTATTTGAGGTGAAATAATTTTCATAGGTTATTTACTCGACTAATTTTTCAATTTAAAGACGGGTTCTTTTATAAATTGATGAAATAAAAATATTTAATGCTGTATTTCTTCAATAAATTAAGAAGATATAATTAACAGGAATGATATAAAAATAGTATAAAATTTATATCTCTTTTTATAGGTTGAAACATAAATAAAAGTAATTTCTTTTTCAATAAAAGGAGCAATATTAGCATTTATAATACTAGAACTGTGGACAGATTCAGAGTTACTGATTATAATATATAAATATTAGGTTGTTATAAATTGTGAGCAGGTTTTAAAAAATCCTGTTAGCTTCAGCACACCCATCAATTTATTGTTTTATTTGTTAAAATTATTTGTGTAGTTATACAATAATTGTTAATTTAATTCCTTAGCAGATGTTTACACACGTCATTTATCACTAATATTAAAAGCTTTGTTAAAATTTCTACTTTTGATTAGTAGAAAAAAAACTATTACAAGACATATTCCACATTATAATATAAAGGAAATGTCTGTTTCAATGAACTTTTCTTGTCTATTGATTAAATCACTTGTAACACTTAATTATTAAATTTGAGTGAAAAAAAGTAAAGCGAGAACCTCGGATTAAATTGGTTGAATTTAGGTCGGTCACTGGTTGATTTGAGCTCGCCCCATTATCGCCCTATAATCGGTAATCGTCGGAAATGCATCGGCAAAAGCTCGTAAAACCGTTTGGGGCGATTTCTTCCCGGCCATTGGCCAATGCAAAGCGGTGGTGCATGCCTACCTACTAGGCGCCGTCGCGAAAGATGTCGCCCCAACAATGTGAACTTCGGCGGGCAATGTTTGGCCGTTGTTTGGCCGATGATGTTTTGCTGCCTGGGAATAAAGTTCTGTGTTTCCAATTTGCGCTTTCTGGTCTTTATGCGCTTTAATCTCACCTGGTGGTCGAAATTTGAATTATTATTTTTTATTGCAGAATTCTTTGCCCTTGGTCCATATAGCGTATGTACCAAGTTTCATTGACATGCGTCTACCAGAACGGACTCTACGTAGGAATAAACAGGGTAACTTTAATTATAACCAACCTGTACATATATTTTTAAATTGGAATAATTTCTTAATATGCCAAAAAAAATTAATAAAATTTCTAAAAAAATATATACTTTTACACAAGTAAGAATTTTGAATTTTCAAGCATTTTCACTAGTTTCCAAGAAACTAAAAAAATGGTTCTAAACTAAGAAACTATTTCTGCAGAAAAATTTGCAATTTTTAATTTAGTTGCAAGTAACGGACAATGAACTCACGAAATATTCAATAGAATAGCGTGTAATTACAGAGGAAAATAAATATTAAAAATTATACGACTTTTCAGAAGTAAGAATCTTCAGTTCCAGCTTTTTGTGAAGCATTTTATTAATACTATTTGGTTTGCGACAGAACATAACGTTTGTAACAGCTGCGATTATTCAATCTGGAACAAAATCATCTCTAATCATCTTGGTTGAATACAATTATCCCTTTGAACTCGCAGAAGAAATTAGATGCATAATTAATCACTGAATTACAAGAGCTCATGTAAATCGCAAAAATATGTTTGTGTAAGTTCATTTTTCCTGAAAAATTATTCTTCATCTTCTTACAACTTTGTAGGTAGTTTTTTAACCATCGAAATCAATAAACGTCAAAATGATGCACCGTCTAGAATGATGACTGAGAGTCACCTCTCGAGTGCAAAGGATAAATACACATGTGGTCTGGCCGTGTTTCAAAGTCTTAAAAGCCCAAAACGAATTTCGAGAGGGCTTCTGATCAAATGGTCATAAAGTTGTCTCATTCATATTAAATTAGAATGATTTGTGTTTCTGCCATGACAGTATTGATATGATTTCGTTTAATTCTAAACTTTCAATGACCAGTATCCGAACACGTTCGGAGAAATGTTTTTAAAAATTGTTTTATAGAAATACCATAATAAGTTTTTTAGATTTGAACTTTATAGAGATTAATAATAGAGTATTTTTTTGAGTATAAACTATTGTGAATTTTCAAAAACCTAAATTTGTGCTGTTTTTTACAGGAAATTTTCAAAAACTTCAAACATGCTAGAGGTCAAACTTTTGTAATAATTCAAATAAAACTATTACTAAAATAAACTACAAACTATGGACTAGTGCTTGTAGTAGAATCTTAACATTCTTTGGATAAACAAAAATTTTAGAACTAATCAGGCAATCATTATAAGATTTTCAGCAAATTTTTTAGGTCATTTTTCACATAAAAGACCATAATTATAAAAATATTGTTTCAATATACATTATTCTAGTGTATTCACTAGAGACACATTTGAAGAAGGTGTTCACAAAATGTTAGAACAATAGAATGATAATATCTCAAGTTATCATGTTTGAAGTGTGAAAATTATGCATAAAGTCTAGTTTTGAGAAAAATCATATTTTAGTTTTGTCACATGCATACATTTTTTATCTAAACTTTAAAAACATTTCTAAAAATATACTAACATCATATCAACTTGAAAAAATGCAGTTTAAGAGAATTTTTGACCGGTTTCTGTCCCTTAAATGTCAACTTTCGGTTATTTAAATGCCCATCTTCATTTCCGGTTTTCCGGTTTGATATAAAACAATTAATATCTCATCTTCTAATTAACGTACTGACAAAAGTAAATATGTTTTAGAAAGGTAAATCAAAAATATAAAATGAATGGGAATTTGGCAGAAATCGACCTTTCAACGTGTTCGGATACCTTAACACATATGAAAATTGTCTAAAATATGAATATGAATATATTCTATATATAATTTACAACTGTATTACTATATTAGCACAGAATTCATTAACGCACATAGAAAATATATCACTAGAATTCAAGAATGTATATAACATTTTACTGAACATAAAACTCTGGTTGAAGGAAATATAGCAAACAAAAATATAATATATTTGAATATTTTTATTCTTGAGTCAAATCTTTGTGCATAAGAAGGCATCGAAGAACCTTGGCTTCAAAAATCGAAGGGAATAAAAAATGATATGGCAGAAAATTTCCAAGTCATGAGAATTTAAAATATTACAGCAATTGCAAATGTTTTAAATTTTATAAAAAAGGAAGAACGACAAAATTATATGTAATAGTATATTGAAATTAATTTTTTCATTAATTTAATGAATAGTTCATAAGTTTTAAAACATCTATAAAGTTTGTAAGTTATAATCTCGCGTAACCATGAATAATTTCATGGAGCTTTATTTAAAATATGCACAGTTTATTATTAAAATTATCATCGATAATAGAAATCGAAATATTGCAATTTAAAATCATGAGGCTTTAAGCAGTGGGCTACAATTTGGATCGTTGAGTGGCGCTCCGATTGTTTATTATGTATGGATAGGATCCGTGACCCAGTCTGTGGGTTACCAGTGTTTCCATATAACGCTTTTAATCCTTTTGCTAACCTTAAAGTTACAGTTAAAGATTTTTTGGCTTGATAGTTTGTATCAGATAATGTGAAATAGTGTTACCATTGCGAAAGCTACTATGGCATCGCTTCAAGAATCAATGAAATGTCCACCAATTTTGCTATGGAAAAGGACCGCTTAGATATATGGTGTCCAGTACCAGTACAATCTTCTGATGAATCCAAGTACTTGTTGATCATCTTTGACGATTATCCTCCGTGTATTACTGTTCAATGTCTTAAATATATCGATACTTTTATCGGTTTACAATATATTCAACCCAAAAGAAACGGGAAACGAGCAAAAAGAAAAAAAAATGCAGGGCATGATCTCGAATTAGAGTTTACATACAATTTTTAGAAGATCATTAATGAAAACAGTTATAAATTTGATCTTACAATTTATTTATGAACGAAAATGAAATGTGTGGCTGAAAGGTTCGATAGGGAAATAATTGAAATTGTTAGGATTATACTAAATGAAACGAAGCTGCCTTAATCATTAGGGCTTGAGTTAGTAAACACTGTTAATTATTTGAAAAACTGGTTTTCCCTTTAAATTTTTTAACGGGAAGGCTCCTTCAAATTTTTATAACAGTTTATAAAAGTTAAGGATAATGACAATAAATAACAATGCTCTTCAAAAAAAATGTTTTTTGAGCCCTGATACCAATTCTTCTGATTCTTATGTGAAATGACCTGCTAAATCCAAATATGACCCCCATTATTCTCTATCACCCACCGTTTTCACTCCCCCCCATTTGTATCACTGTTCGGTAGTTTTATGCTCATGAATTTGATTTGGAGGGGGGAAGCATTATTTTAACCATTATTTCTTCTGAGGAGCTACAGAGGTGAAAAGTTCTAAAATATGAAACTTGCAGCACGGGGATTTGGTAGGATTTTTCCCTTTAAATTAAAAAAAATCAATAAAAATTATCGGTTTTTCTGGTTTGTTTCCGCAATTTTTTCACTTATTTTCTACATATTCCAGCTTCCAGTCCCCTCTTTCCTCACCCAAACACCCCGTTTAATAAAAAATATATAGCAACAATTTTGGCTAAAAGCATATGAGGGGGAGAGGTCCGAAAGCCCTCACAAGAAAGTTTGGAAGATTCACTGTACAACGTTTCCGCTCTTTATTTTTATCACTGTTCTGTTTTTTAATGCCATGAATTTGATTTGGAGGGGGGAAAAGATTGTTTTAACACTTAAATTTAAAAATAAAAATAAAATTATTAATAATAATAATAATAGATAATATTATAAATGTTATTTATATTATAGTACCTTCCTCTGGTGCTTGCTTTTCTTTTGTACCATGAAGTAGAAATTTTTTGTCCCAATGACAAGCAGTATTTTGCCAACATGCTCGCATTCCACTTCCCTGAAAATCTCCTCTCTAACTGAGCAGTGTCTTGGCGGAACCGTTCCCCGTGTTCATCCGAAACTGCTCATAAATTTTCAGGGGAAAAGTCCATTTGTGAGTGAAGATAAATCACTTTAACAGATATGTTGCACCACATGGCCTTGTACGCTGACAGCGATTCCCTGACATGAGCGACATAATTATTCCTTTTTTTGCTATCCAAAAAGTTCATACACACGTTTTTGAATGTAAGCCACGTTCGTTTTCCTTTGCGATTCAGGTGTTTCAAAAACGTTGAATCTTTAAAAATTTGTCTAATCTGGGGGCCAACGAAAATTCCTTCCTTGATTTTAGCCTCACTAAGACGACGAAATTTAGTTTTCAAAAAGTTAAATCCGTCACCTGTTCACAAAACGTTTGATCAATCCGAGTTTAATGTGCAAAAGCGACAACGTTGTACAATGAATCTCCCAAAATTTATTTTTATATATTAATTTTATTTATTATATATTATATTTTTATTTTAAAATTTAAGTGTTAAAATAATCCTTTCCCCCTCCAAATCAAATTCTTAGCCATAAAATTGCAGAAATGTGATAAAAAAATAAAGTGCAGCACCGTTTTACAGTGAATCTTCCAAACTTTTTTGTGAGGGCTTCGGGACCTCTCCTCCCACACGCTTTTAGCCAAAATTTTTGCTATATGTTTTTATTATTTGGAATGTTTGGGTGAGGAAAAGGGGGGGGCTGGAATATGTAGAAAATAAGTGAACAATTGCAAAAAAAAAATCAGAAAAACTATAATTTAAAGGGACAAATCCCCACCCAAATCTCTCCCTTACGCTACAAATGTTCATATTTTAGAGGTTTTTACCTCTGCAGCCAATAAGAAGACATTTAACGGTTAAAATAATCGTTCTCCTCCTCCAAATCAAATTCATGGCTATAAAATTGCCGAACAATGATAAAAGTAGGGGGGGGGGCGTCCCGAAAATAAGGCTGGTGATGAGGAAAATGGAGGTTATATTCGGATTCAGGTGGTCATTTTACATAAGAATTTTCAGGAATGGTGTCGGGGCCGATTTTCATGCAGAACAGTGCAATGTATTCGAAAGTAATAACGAAAGATTATTGAACCTCTTAAAAAAATTATTACCTAATCATATTATTCAGGAATTAATCGATCAAGGTTAAGGGAAACAAAACTTTAAGCGTATTTTGTCAAATTATGCCACATGATAAGCATTTTGAAATGCTACAGAAATAGTACAACAATAAAACAAAAATTTATTTTTTCATTTACGAAAGCGAAAATAATATTTTAAAATATTAAAAGTTGGTAAATCATTTAAATCAGATTTGATGAATGTTTTGAAAAACATTTTAAATTTACTGTTCTTATATCGAGGATCATGAATAATAGGTATTTTGAAGAGACAATCGATTTTTTCCTGACGTACTTGTCAGAATTCCAGAATTTAATAAATAAAAATAAAAGGTATCCAGAATGTAAACTATGCAAAAAATTCCATTTATCCATACCAAAGATCTGACATGGCGTCTTTTAGTTGGGGTTTCGTTGGAATCCGAATTAGTTAACTCCGATTTCCCAATGGGGACGCTGCTGTCGTTTATCACACGCATGCGTAAATCCTCTTTGTGTTTTCCTCCTTAGTTACATCAACAACTCAAGAATATTTCTACCTTGAGTCGTCTTAAAAATGGCATATTTTTGGCAAACATGGAGCTATTGCGAAAAGTATTGTATCATTGACGTTTTCTTGTCACATCCGAAACAAATGGTAATTTAGCTAATTTTCATATACCAGCCCAGAAATGAAAATTCGGGCTTTTTATTAAAAAAAAACGATTTACACAGCCTATCCTTGTGATTGCCTAAAATTATAAAATTTTATATAGAAATTTCTTCAAAATTAAAAGTGGTAATACTTATTTTATAAATTTTCAAATCTTCAATTTTCAATTCATAACTAAGCAAAAGATGATTTCCCATTTTCACATGAACATTACATATTTCCTTCTGTAAAGCTATCTGAATACTTAATGTTTTTACAAATATAAATACAGAGTGTACAAACAATTCGTAGACATTTCAAGAAACCATAAAATATAAGCCAATTTTATAGTGGAGCAATTTATGGACATTTTTGGTTTTTCTTATTGGCATAGAAAAAAATATAGTAGAAAAACTTCCCTTCAAGCGGCACTATCAGGAGCAACTACCAAGAAGAAATGCAAATTCACTGTGATTAATAAATCTGCAGTACCCAGCAATTCAATTTACGATTACTTTAGTTGCATCCCCAGCAGTTTACCAGGGTGCGGTTATATCTCGAGGCTGGGGTATTTTTCACCAATCTCTACTGGTCTATAAAAGAGGCTGCCACATTAGATTGTGCAAATGCTTCAGGAAAAATTCGTCACCATCTTCTACATTCCAGTGCTATCAAATCACCCTCTTATTATTACCGCTGATTAAGATTCTACTGTACTTTGGGCTTCATAAAGGCAGATGAAAACTATAGGGAGCATCTTTGTGCTAGTCAAAGCAGCATCGACGAAGGCTAATTGATAAAGCAGAAATGTTACTAGATTCTGCAACACGTGCCAGAAGTTTTAGAAATTCTAAGGCCGGAATAAGGCGCAATTTCAAATACAAACATACGACATTTGATGAGGGAAAATTTGTGTATATTACAGATTTCGAATCTAAATCTGAAGACGTATGTTGAAACCTCAGAGAGATAATATCAAATTCTATATGAGGGTGGATCTAATTCGGATGTTTTTGAATTAGAAATTGATAAATCCATGAATTTGGTAAAGAGAGGATCTCAAAATGAAATACTTGTAAAGAGGGTCAGTACAAAGGACGAAAGAAGTTCACTGTTGTTTTCTTGAGAAAGGAATTAGATTACTAATACAGGTGACTTTTATTTTAAAACTATGTCGGATGTAGTGGGAGCTGAAACCTCGAACACATTCTGAAGACATCAATCAAGAGTGTCAATGCTAGGGGAAAGAACAGTTGTTAAAGACATAAGATTGCTCCGAACCGTATACCGACCCTATTGAAAAAGGATAAAGAAATAAGCATGCGACCTTTCGGGCGCTCGGCCGTCGTCTAGTATTCTTGGCTGTTACTGCCGTCAGAAGGATAAAGACATCTTAATGTAATAAATCCGCAAGAAATGAAATTTTCACTTATTTTTGAAGTAGTAAAACATATGATGATATGTTATAACAATAGATTTTACAAGTAAAATGAACGATGATTAATCCGATAATGTTTTGAAAAATTTAGGTATTCAGAATGATATGTTGCTTTTTTGAAATGGCAAGCTCAAAAATCGAACTTTCAGAAGAAAAGCAAACCATTTTGATGTTTTGTTTTTCGGGATTGTTATAAGCAGATATTTGGCTTCACTTGAGTGAAAATTTTCGCATTTAGAAAGGATTTGTGTTGAACACAATGTTGTCAAAGCATACAAGGAAGATTTTAAATTGGGTTTCACAAAAAAAATATTCATCAGAAGATGCAATTCAAAGCTTCAAATTCTACACAAATATAATAAAATCAGTAAATAAACATTCCATGCCTTCTCACTGCACATATACACACAAATTAAAAACTGAACGTATGCATCAATCTGCTTAGTTTGATACAAGCATTATAATTGGAGAATTATTGAAACATAATATCTCAATATAACATATTTACAGTCTGTAACATTCGGTACAGCTTAGTAACAGCCATAGAGAACTGTTACTCGTGTGAATCAAGTCACTTTTTACTATATCTGGAAAATGCAGAAATATTAAGCCTCTGAACGATTAAAATATGAACTTTCTTATGGGAGACATTTTAAAATATCACAATAATTTCACAACAGAAATTAAACTTACGCATATTATGCACATTTGATCTCGTTTTGTACCAAAATGGCATTTCATTTGTGAGCTTCAGTTTGAAACGAGCATGTAAAAACCTCATCATTTTCGTCATACACACTAATTGCGATCAACTAGGCTAGTATTTTTATCTCCAGGCTTCATATAAAAAAACCTTTGAAGACAAAGTCGATACTAATAAAATTTATAAATTATTTCCTTACATAAATGTTCTTTTTATTTTTAAGCTGCCCAAAAGTTGTAAATACTCAAGAGGCAAGATTAATCAAAAATTTTCCAATGGAAAGCACAACATCGCTTGCTATCAAAGAAGGCATACAATTTTGATATAATAACTTTAACCCTTTGAACGGCTCAAATATTTCAGCTGAATGTTTTGAAAACGGACCCTCCGTAGCTAGATGGTGCACGCAAATTGCTCCAAGATTTACTCACGGACCGCGTGAAAAACGGCAGAGCAAATTTTCCTTCCCCCTCTGCTTATTGTTCCGTATAAAAGCAGGGTATCATCTTCCCCACTGCCCCGTGGCATATCAAGAGGGGTAGGACCATTCAAACTCATAAATCAGTCTACTGATAGTAATTGTTGTCTTGTGTCTTTTCAACTGAGAACTTACTCGTCGATTTGAAAACGATTCCGTTTCAGTCTGAAGCTTTTAAAGAGTGTAGAATTTTTCATATTCTTATTTTTAATAAATATAGAGAAAATTTTAGAGAAATATCACTCATCTAAATGCATTTCGAAAACAATAATTCTTTCTGCTTACAATCAAAGAATTTTACTTCAGTTTCTTTTCATTTTTTTTAATATTAGGTTTTTACTAACATATTTTGCATATGCCTCTGATTAATATATATTTTTATTTTATTACTTAATAATACGATAATAATACAAATTCTGCATTCAGTTAGAGAATGTAAAATGAATTTGTTGTCCCCAATAATTAAATAAAAAATTAGTATTATTTTCTTCTTCAAGAAGATTCGTGTTTTTCATTCCATTTTTAAGCTTTTAAGGTATTGAGAAAATAGTCTTTGTCAATGGTAGATAAAACACCAGATATTGCGTTTGAAAAAAAATTCTTTCGAAATAATCAAGGAAGATGCGAGATAATAAGATTTATAAACTAAATTTAACACTAAAATAAGGAAATATGCTAAAAATTCCGCTTACATGCGTAACTTCTTTTGATCAAAATTAATATTTTCTGTTTTAACGTTCAAATATTTCCAATATCAGTTTCTTATTTTATTTATATACTTGATGCGAATTTCAGTAAAACTAGTTGATGTACCTGGCGGAACATATTATATCCCTATTTTTTCTTTTGTTTTCTACCAATATTATTTCCGAGAAAAATATATCAGTTAAAAGTTAAATAATAAACACCTGAGAAATTCAAAAAAGTGAAAAAATAAGTTTAGGTGACTATTTTAAATATTTTCATAAAAATTACTAATAAGTAATGAAAAATCATAGCAATTTACCTATACTTCATTTAAATGCTCATCACAGGCCCAATTATAGCATTTTTGACAATATTTTTGATTAGTTTCGTACCTGCTTCTCCCATAATCTTTCTTGTTATTTTTTGGTCCTGTGCCGTTGATTCTAAAAATAAAGTTCTCTTTTTTTATTTCCACTGGAAGGTGGGCATTGGGCGGCACTGCATATAATCTGTATTATAATAAGTATCCAACGGATATTTTCGATGGCATAAATTCTTTTTATATCCTTAGCCATATTTTTACGTTTAAAAATTACAAGGGATTAATTAAAGAGGTGTTTTGAATATTGTAAAAGTATAAAACATAATCCGATGACAGGTATTTCTTGAGACATCATTTTTCCAGCATAAGGAATTTAGAGCATGGACTTTTGTTTGTCATATCATAAAATCTAACAATTTCTCCTTTTTTGTTTGTTATAGCCTGCCACTTCTTATAGAAACTGAAAAATGCATTGTAAATAGTTATGAAATATATTTAGTGTCAGACTGAAAAACAAATCTCCAAGACTTAATTTCTCGCTTCTTATTTAGTAAAAGTTATTTGAGTAATCTCCGTTTATTTAAAGGAATTACATGGACACAAATTATTTTAAATCTCTGTTAAAAGTTTTTTAGAAAGTTTGACACTAGAAAACCAGTTATCCGATTTTAACCCTCACAGGGGTTGTGGTTTCGACCAAGGCTCTCTAAGAAAAAGTGAGGAAAATGTACTAGGAAAAAATAATTTGGCGCCCTGTCAGAACCATAACCAAGAATTTTGAAGCCTATATTCCAACGAAAATGTCTACCTAATAGAGTAACTGCGGAACAAAAAAAAGAAGTCACCTGTTCTCTGATTATCGCTTTTCAATTTTATTGATCTTTGTCTTTTCAAAACAAGATTGTGCAAGAGGGCTTCTGTAATGCGTGTTACTTCTATTACAAGCATAGTTTATAATTTGTGCACTGAATGACTGTGTATGAATATTTTTTGAAATGATATAAATGTTTAAGCAACATTACAAAATATATGGCTCTAGTTACAAGCGCTAACCATAGTTTTACTTTTAATATATTTAAAATTATAATTTTTTCACTCAAAATTAAAATAAATCAATATAGTAAATTTTTAGGCGCCTTTGGATCAATGGCGCCCCTGGGCTACAGTCCATTGGATAAGATGGCTCAGGTTTCTGCAGGAAACCACCTGTTTAAGAATTTGTAACGTAAGCAAATTGCCACTTTATGGTAATTTATTTGATGAAAATACTCTTTCCGATATTCAATAAGGCCAACTTAAGACAACAATAGTCCTAGTCCTCTTGTCCATGGTTTTATAGAGGAATAAAAAAAATTTTCCCTAATGAAAAAAAATCAATTTTTTTAAATCAATTTCTCAAAAATGGGATTAGTTACCAGGTCAAAACTTAAATTTTTTTCTGTATGCTCTTTTATTTGCAAAATTAACGAAACCGAAAAAATCAGAACAAAGTTCTGAAGCTTATTGCAAATTATTGAGGGGGTTTCGACGAGAATCATGCCCGCGTAGAGCCAAGATTTCCGCACATTGATTGTTTCGCCAATATAATGCAATATGTTTGTTATACAACTGCTGAGATCATCAATTTGGAGAGCAAGTTGAAAGAATTTAGAAATAAGCACAGATGTTCGCACGCTATCAATGACACTTTTCAGTACCTCGTTTGTAGTTTTTGACAAAGGAACGAAGAAATACTGTTTTATGAAAGAAAGCCGATTACAACTAATTATAGTAAGTTGCCGTTCGACCGTCGAGGAAAATCCGCGAGCAAATCAATCAAAGTAGTACGCTGACAGCTTTATTACCTTGAATAGCGGCGAGTGTGCCATCACACAATGAATGGGGTGAAGACCTCGCACAATGGAAGGGTCCATTTCAATGTACCATCCTCTCTAAATATTTCGGTTTTAAAGGGGCTGGGAGGAAAAAGTTCCCTCGGAATTAGAGTTTTAAATAACCACAATGACTTTTATTTACGTTAAGATACTAGATAATATACCCAGCGTTGCTCGGGTTTAAAATGCTTTCAAGTCTAATATTAGGTGAAAAATACTTTTGTATTATAAAATACTGTAATGTACAAAATTCTTTTATCGTCTTAAACTTGTTTTAATTAAAATGCGAATGGGCGAGTTTTCTGCTTTGTTTGTTTACATTTAATTGCCTGTACTACGTAATTCCGGTGTAATGCTAAATCAGTGGAATATTCAAAGTGGAAGTCGAACATACAAGCAGATAAAGTCAAGGTTTTTAATGTAAGTAAAGAAACCAGAAAACTCGTCCATATCAATTAGACCAGACGATTTTTAAAAATTGCCGATAGTTAATTTTCTCCATAAGGCATTAATATTTGTTATAAAAGTACTTCATTTTTTCACAAATGGTAAGGGATAATAAAGGTTTTAATAGACGTTTCGGGACAAAAATTTAAATAGAAAATTTTTCATAATTAAAATGAATGAAAATAAACTAAATCGATACTTGTTCCTGATAAAATTTTTTAAATCAACTCTGTGAATTGTCTTCTTTAAAACTTTTCTTTTAGTGTTCTTTCAGAATTCAGTTTATAAGTTCTGGGAACAGTTCTTCGTATGTATTCTTGTTATTTATTTCTAGATATTTTCAGAAAACGACAAAAATTCGCTTAATTTTTAATTTTTTGTGCGTAAAAAATAAAGGTTAAGTATTTCGAAGTTACACCGTTGCCTAGAAACGAAATTTCTATAAATTTGCTTACTTAAAAATGGTCTGAATCTATTCAATTATTTTTTAATTAACTTTTGAAAAATTAATAAAATTTCAAGGAAAACTGTCACAGAAACGAAGTTGGTATCACTGAGAGGTAGAAATTTTGAACTTTAAAATGGAATAAAATATATCTCATGGGGGATAAATTGCTCAGAAGTTAATGCGGGAAAATGGCAAAATTTCGGTCAGTTATTAATTATTCGCATGTTTAAGTAACTTTTGCTCTTTGAAAAGTTGACAGTAATCTTCCTCTTGTCTTAAATAATAAGTTGTCAAAGTTTGTCAAATGGTTTAGAAGGAGATATGGAACATACATACATTGACTTTTATTTATATTAATATTTTCCGCGCTTTTATTAATTAGAAAAAAAGAAAAATTAAAAAAAACTTGCAAATAGAAAAAAAATTAGTCTTTAGTTTTTATTGCACTTTAACAAAAGCACTTTTAAAAGTTTATATGCACTTTTTTCCTATTTCATCAAGCAAGTTTAGAAAATTCAAACCCTGTCAGTGAACCAGTAACAAATAATTGTTAATGATCGCTGTAAACCTGAGAGAGTTTCCTTTTTTCAGAAAAATTTACACCAGTTTTAACAATTCCATTAGTTTTTTGCTCGATATTAAAATTGCAGTGAAACATCCAAATATTTAAATCAATGATAAAGTTTACTGTTCACCATCACAAAGCTACCCTGATAACTTTGGCTTCAGGGAAAACGTTATTCCTCTCCCTCAAAAGTTTATCCCCCCAAAAGGGACCACCCAAATTCTAATTGCCAGTGAAAACCACAAAACGATCTTCACAAGCAGCTGACTCGCTTCGCTTATTATGAGCGAAGGGAAAAGCACTAGCGATTTCCTACGTCGGAGCCGGTTTTCGCGTAATAAACAAAGATCAACTTTCTACGTCGGAGCCGGTTTTAGAGCAATTAACGAAGACCAAATTCTGCGACGGAGCCGGTTTTAGAGCAATTATCGAAGACCAAATTCTGCGACGGAGCCGGTTTTAGAGCAATTATCGAAGACCAAATTCTGCGACGGAGCCTGTTTTAAAATAGTCATCAGAGAGCGGCTTCCTACGTTCCAGCCGGTTGAAGGGTTAAAATAAATCACAATTCTAGGGCTCGTGTCTAGTCCATCGTTGAGAAATGTAACACTACACGACCACGGGCGCGCTTGCAGCGAGACCAAGCTGTTTAACAGGTTAAGAATTTGCAGACAAGATTGCTATCCGGGCTTTGAAATAAAAAGTACACCTCAGCAAAAGAATTGACAGTAAAATTCTGTCTAATGGTATTTATAAAGATATTTTTAAACTTTAAAACTGGTGTGAAATATTAAATTCAACTACAATTTTCACCTTCCAATCAATTATTGGATCTCATTCGAACAAAAATTTAGTTTCTAAATATCTTCCATATACAGGTTCGAAAGAAAACGAACCATCCAGTACGCTGTTTTCATCATATATTGAACTAAAGGATAGCAGTTTACAGCAAATAACATCTCATAACAGTTTAATCTCTAATAACTTTATAAGGAGTCTTCAACATATTCAGTCGAACCAACTTCAAAATTTCCAACGGCAAAATCAATTTTTCTTCACGAATTTCAACTCCCTGAAGATTAATGCTCGCTTGCCAACTTTCACCATTCTAGCTCTATTCGTTTCGAAATTATGAGCAAATTAAATTTCGTGTCTATAATGTTAAAGTAAAATTTTGAAATTTTATAGATATCACGAGAAACAGTATAGTTATAGAACTGGAACTTTTTGTGATGATAAGATGTTTTCAACACCATAATTATCATTAATTCTTTTAAAAAACAACACAGCTAAATTTTGACAGAACCAATGGCGAATGACCGCCATGTAAAATCTCAGCTTTTTCCGATGAGCAGTTTTTACATCACATAAAATTTTTTCTATTGATGCTGAAATGATGCATCAAATGCGACATTCACAAATTTAAAAAAGTGAATATGTTTCATCATGTTTTTGAACTGCTTACTAAACAGTTATTTGACATATTAAACATTTTCTCTTACACGCTGTTATGCAAAAATGTATGAACAGCACAGCATATGATGCTGATTGCACTATTCATGAAAAACACTAGTTACGCATTTTCATACAGCCAGAAAAAAATCCAGTCCATTTATTTTATAATAATGGCTTCTTTTAATTCTGATGTAAAATCACAAATTCTTGTCGCAAGTTTGAATTTTTTTTCTGCGTTTCATAGAATTAAAAGGGAGAAACTATACTTCCTACGAAATACTGTATAGAATTGCTGCTGAAGGAAACGCCGAAGAACCTCTCGTGTCACCGTGGGACCGGAGAGGAATTCGCATGATCACACCTAGCTTTCAAATCAGCCTCGACTGAGCAACGCTTCCGTAGATTTAAGAAATATTTTGAATCTTTAAAGGAATAGATAATTTTTAGTGCATATATATATATATATATATACACGTCTATTTAAAAACATGATTACATATATATATATATGTAATCATGTTTTTAAATAGACGTGTTTCAAACAGTTAAGCAGGGAAGTGGAAAATCGCGAGAAATTGGCTAAAAATAGTTCGAAATTCTTGAAATTAGGATTATTACTAATAAAAATAAGCTTCATCATCTAGATTTATGAAAACAAACAGCGCTGTCATCGCTATAAGTAAATACGATACAGCTTAAAATCATTTGTTTAGGAAGAAACCGCTATTTAATGAACCCTTATTAACCCTTTCCGGTCGTCTACTCTCAGCCACAAAATATTTTTTTTCATTCCAGTCGTATGTCTGGTCTCAGCCACCACAGCAAAGAACCACAATGATCTTATACTAAGTTGACAAGTTTCGGAGATACTTAGAATTCGAAATAATGCTTTAAAAAATTCCGTTTTAGTGTAATTACGCTTTTCCGCTTGTTGAAATATTTTTTGAAACAAAAAATATTAAAATAAAACTTTCCACTAAATAAATATAAAACTTCCCTTTTTAAATTACAAAAGGGAAGTCGCAGAAAGAAGTGTACCGTGAAATTGAAAGCTGTATATTGAGGGCGGAAAACGCCAAACTAATTATTTTTGTGGCAGATGTTTTCGAAAACTAGGGCTTCATATTAGAGACTGCTTTGAAAGATACCACATGATGGAGCAATATAATATATAATTTTTATAAAAAAAATTAAAGATATTACTGTGTTTCAATATCAGAAGTGTGAAAATGAATAACAAAATTTTTCCCTTCATAATCTCGCATATTATGTATTACTATTCGTTCAATGAGCATTAGTTCCGACCAGATTCGCACCTATGTGTAAACTTAATACGCCCGAAAAGGGTTAAATATTTTCGAGATTGAAAACGTGTAAAAAGGAGTTCTAGGTGACATTTGCGAGCATAATTTCATTATAGTGCAATAGGACGACCAAAAGCAGGTCAATTACAGTCAAGAGAGCTGTCGACAGTTCCGACAAGTATGTAGGAGTAGTGTTCTTGTACGAGTACCTTGAGGTGAGCGCACGGACATGTATCTGTTGCCACACGGAACTCTCAATGCTCAAAGATATTGAGAGGAGAAACTGGATCCTAGTGTTTTCTCTTATATAGGGAGGAGTATTTTGAAGAGAACGTAGAGACCTGCATCTGTTGCCACATAGAAATTTGAATGCTCAAAGATATTGAGTCCACAAACTGGATCCTTCTGTTTGCTCTTGTATGGGGAGGAGTATCTTGAAGTGAACGTGGAGACCTGCATCTGTTTCCACACGAAACTCTCGATGCTCAAAGATATTGAACGGATAAACTAGATCTTTTGTTCCTCCACATGCTAGCGCAATTGACAATAGCTTAATTTTGCTAGCATATAATGCCCAACATCACACTGCTCGCCTCGTGTACCAATTTCTTGTAGAAGATACTATAGTACAAATGGAATAGCCAACTGATAGCTCCGAAAGAAAAAAGTGGTGCAACTAATTCTGCTGAGTCTTCTGACATCAGCAAGTGAAGGCCATCAGCAGTTGGACGAAAGCTCGAAGGTTCATACAGTTCGAATGCTGCTATCAGGGCCGTAGCTTGGATTTAAGCATGGCATAATTAGTCTGTTAACAACAACGTTTTTGAATTTTTAAATGTACGTCTTGTTGTGTGTAATTTAGGAAATCAAAAATGCGTGCCACAGTAACACGCAATCATAAAAATGCTGCGTAATTATTTGCTTTTCAAACTACGAATATTCTTCTCCTGTGTCGTTCTGTCGCTTCCCAAGAGATCCCCAATACAAGCAAAAGTGGATTTCCGCCATACAGCTTGAAAACCTCGAGCCGAAAAAACTTCCAAGAGTGAGTTTCCTTTTTTTCCCTCTTCGAAAAAAGATCCAATGATCTTGCATATTTTATAATTTATTATTTGGTTAAGGCATTGTTTACTCTTTTGTTAAATGCACAGAAAAGTTAATTTAGCTTTATTAAGATATATAGTTCCGAAACAAAACTGTATGAAAATATTATTCAATAGCAATTAGGCAGCCTAAAATAGTATGAAAAGTGTTATTGCATCAGTTATAGTTAAATAGTAATAACTAACTTAATTGAAAAAATATCTATCTTAAATATTTAATCTAATTTCAGATTATTGGTTTTATACTTAAATCCCACTTCAAAATTGCGTCAAGTCGTTAGAATACCTTATAAAATAAAGACACCGGCTTTGGGCTGTAGTATTAAGAAATTTTTGGAATGGAAAAGAATCATGCAATTATAAATCTTCCAGCGGGCGTGCCTGAGAAAATTTTTCGACAAACGGAATTTCCCATACCCTGTTCTCAAATTCGAAGTCAAAACTTTCTGAAGATCATCACTTTTCGTTCATGCGACTCCTCTCTTCAGGATAAAATGGGTTTATCAGAGTTTCAAGGTGATATGCTGTTTTATGCTTCTGTCGTAAAATATTTGCCTAGCGCCCGCTCGTGTAATTAAGTAATTTTTTCACGTCTTAACGTTTCAGTTTGGTAATTATATATCCAATGAGCATTACGGAGATTTAATATTTCATTTTACGTAGCCAATGAATTATTAATATGTAATAAACCTTTTAATAATCCACCAAGCCGAATAATTTTCTTACAAAACTTAATCTTCAGTCTTATGAAAGGAAAACCTCTCTACTCGAGCCC